>VOQJ01037593.1:0-14994 GCA_015052665.1 Apistogramma diplotaenia | reverse complement strand
GAAACAGTGGGGGGGGGGGGGTTGTGGGGGGGGGGGGGGGGTGTATGCACACACAAGAGCATATTTTGTCTTGTAAATGACAACCTATGGCTTCGGTTTATCTAAACACACACACACACACACACACACACACACACACGAGTCATGTACAATCCCCTAATCAAAGCGTAACAGTGTAACTGATTTTGAAGAGTCAGTTTAAGTCTAAAATGGCAATACTGTAAACAACTGTGTGTGTGTGTGTGTGTGTGTGTGTGTGTGTGTGTGTGTGTCTGTGTGTGTGTGCGTGCGTGCGTGCGCACACTGGAGCTGGGAGGCCCCATCTTGGTGCTCCTATTGCTATGCTAAGAATGGTTTTAGTTGTAATTTGGCCAATCATTCAGACTAAGTGCCCACAACACACCAACTGCCTCCCCACTGACATTACAGTAAATCTCACCAGGCACATACACACACACACGCAAACACACACTCACACTCACAAACTGTGGAACCAGCCAAGTGCCTTGAGATTATCTCGCTGCCTATACAATGCCTGCATTAGTCAAGTTCATTAAGACAAATTTGTTAACATCTGACAGTACTTGGATTGAGTGAATTAATGAGCTAGAAAAGGCATACAGTCTTGTGAGAGACATACGATCTACATAGATAAGTCACAAGAGTCCTTCACAATTATGGTGTGAACACACAGAGTGTTAAAGATTAGTAAGGGCTGTCCTGATACCAATGATGCGTTTCTAAAGCTTAAGGACTAATACTCAAACGTGGAAATGCTGGAACCTTGAAACGATGATGATGTAGTTGTTCTGCACCAAATGTCAGAGGAGAAGAAAAAAAAATTCACAGATACTTGAATACTTGTGAGTGCACGCACAAACAAAACCTGGGATAAGTTTCTATTGCCTCTTAAGAGTATGTCTGTAGTCTATGAACAAAAAAAAAAAAAAAAGCACCTGTGATGCACAGAACAGCCTTAGAACCGAGTTTAAGTGTTAACTAGAGACAGGCAACAACACACACTGGCACACAGGCACAATACAGGAGGCTTTGGCACACCCATGCTAGTCGTACTACTCAGCATTTTCTGACACAGAAGGAAAGCAGATTACAGAACAGGACAGGACAGACCCATAGCTGCCTTAAGATTGCCTGCCCTCAAAGGGGTAGGTACAGGTTGTCTGACAGACAATGATCAGCTGTCACATTCTATCAACACCGTGCTGTCTATTTTTTTTGGAGTCCCTGCCTCTCATCCAATCAGCAGCTCGAGGCTGTCCTCGTAGTTGGGCTCTTGTGGGGGGCTGGGGGATAGGAAAGCTGTCGAGACAGGGGTCCCCGTTGCGGTGGCAACATTGAGGAGGGTGTTCGCGCGGATGCTGGTGGTCGCTGGATTGCGGAGTGCGGCGGCTGCTGTGATGCTGGTGAGGTTGATACCGAGCGTGAGCCGTGTTTGTTCTAAGGCCTTCTCTGGCACTGCAAAGGCCTCGAGCTTTTTCTCGCCATTGGCCATGTAGGAATTCTGGCAACCTCGACAGATGCAATCCAAGCATGCCTGAGAAAGGATAAAGAAAACAGACGACATGACGCCATCTGCACACGAGCAGTGCGGTATAACAAATCTCAAAAACAGAATCAAAAAAGGACATTTTTGATCACACATCTACTAATACCACTGTTAGTCTTAAGAGGTAAGTATTAAACCAATGCACAATTAAAATCCAATTTCATTGTACAGCTGTATAATGACAATAAAGGCTATTCTATTCTAAAACAACAGACCTATAAAGACATTAATTTCCCACAATTTTCTTTCTTTGGGTTCAAATAAAAAAATACAGTACTAAACATCATAAATTAGCTGCATGAACAATCTACACAAACTCACATAGTAACAGCATTACACTTTAAAGGTATAATGTGCTGATTGAACAGATCAGCGGCCTCACCTTGCGGTTTGAATAACAGGGACAACGCTGTCCCCTGCAGGTCAACACAGATGGATTCTGAGTGGCTCTTCCACATTTACAGCCCTTCTTCTCCACTGGCTTCTTGTATGGAGGCCTTGCAGGTGCTTGGGGCACCAGGCAGCTTGACATCAGCCGCTGGTCTTTGCTTCTGTCCTTTGTCTTGGAAGCTCCAGCAGAGCGAGCCTTGACATGCGGTTTCTTAGGGCTTGGCTCCAGATGCTTCCTGCCACCTTTATTGTGGTTCGGTGCGGGTCGACTGGGCTTCGAAGGTGCCCCGTTGGGAAGCGATGAGTATGTGTGTGCTGGTACAGTTAGAGAAGGTGGGGGTGGTTGTGTGTGGAGTGTCTGAGAGGGATTAGGAGTGTGTGAATTTGAGGGCGAGCCCTGCAGGATAGAGGAAATAGGGAGAGGTTTCACTTTTTCCCTGTCACTCTCTGAATGAGATCGTTTACGGTTAAGGCGGACTGGCGGGGGCTTGGAAGCTGAAGGAGGATCAAAGGAAGATGTGTGTGTGTGAGCACCATGGCCTGCCACTGTGTTAGTCCTGCCTGTTTGAATCTGTGTGTAGTTGTGAGCTGCATCCAACTGTATGTACATTTGAGTGTGTGCTCTGTCCATAGCTGTGTGTGTGTGAGTATGTGTCCTATCCGGCTGTGTGTGAAGAGAGTCTCGACCCGGTTGAAGGGGATCCAATGTCTGTAACACCTCCTCCACACTGAGAAGCAACACCTCCCCCTCCTCTAGCTCCCTGCTACCCGACTCCCCATCCCTGAGTGAGCACACAGTGCCTGGTGTTGGGGCTAAACGTCCAGTGGTCAGACTCAGTTCCAATCCACCACAACCAGTATTGGATACAGACAGGCCTGCCTGTGGCTGCTCCTCTACCAGCTCGCATACCTCCAACTCAGGAGAAGAGGGATCTAGGTCCTCCAGCACTTCGCCGTTGCATTCCTGTGGTCCATTGGAACAGGGGGGATCAGAGGAGGAGCTCTGAGGTACAGCTGAAAGCTCTGCAGGAGCAGGTGGTGCCTCTGTGGGGGTTAGGGACTCGGGAGCAGAGGGATTTGCATCTTCGTGCGCTAGGCTTGGGTCCTCCACCTCATCTTTGTGTGACACTATCACCTCCTCCAGCAAGGCCATAACCTCTGGAGACCCCCCTACATGGTTGCTGACATACGACAGCATCGGTGAATGGATTACATAGAGGCAGAGCTTTCTGTAGCATTGCACTAGCAAAGAGAGCTGTTTGTTCTCCTGGAAGGAGGAGTAGTCCTTACAGCGGCTGCATGATGGCCTTATCTGCATTTTCTGGCCTTTACAGCCTAAGCAGACATAATGCTGACACTCTGGATGTGTTTGAGAAACTGGATCCTGGAGCAGTTTACCTGAGACAAAGTGAAGATGAGAAGTGAATCCACTTGTTGAGTACATGTTAACAAAGGCACAGTTACTATGACACAATATTTATACTCAGCTCCACTTTACACAATCAAAGCTTTATATAAACAGCTGTATTCCCCAGTAAGCTACAGCAAACACTTCAATCTTACAGATATATCTATAATTTATTATTTAAAATCATAAATATATCTGAATTACATATTCACTTAGCAAGCAACAAGTTTGATTCCAGCTGGAAACACAAATCCCTCTGGGGTTGTGTCACAGAGGGCATCCAGCGCTGCCAAATCAAACATAAAGAGCTACTTGCTGAGGCTGAGGTTGTTGTTAATAAGCAAATAAGAACCATTGGCTTAATAAATGTTATAAATCTTTACTGCTTACATAACCAAACATGCAATTCTGATTAAATATTTCAAAGCAAAAATAAGCACAGCAAAACCACCGTCATATAACAGACACAGGTCGTAAGTGTTGTGGAGTATAAGGCTCTGTCAATATTGTCCGTCTCCTCAATGCAAGCTGTGCCAGCTCTGATATTCCACTAGCTAAGCCGGGCTGGTAAATAAAGCATGAATAAGAAACACATGGCTCTGCAGCAGGCACAACAACGAAGCAGTCATCTGTCTTGTCAAGAGGACGGATGACTGGGGCTCCAGCCTCGGTTGCCAAGGAGACCACGGTGGCGAGCGCGACAAATCGTGTCAACTGCTGCGAGCACACGCACGCCCACAGACACTTCAGTCAATATTAATGGTAATTGGATTTTTTTTTTCATATAATTCTGCCAATTGAATGGTTCAAAACTGAATATAGTGTTGCAAAAAACACAACAGCTGCAGTGAAAGTGCACTAAGTGTTGGTGTAACGTTCTCAAAATACTTACCACAGACAAGACATGCGAGGGACTTTCGGAAGAAGGGCAGTAGTTTGTACATCTCTGCGAAGGTATGAGGCTGCCGTGGGTCGCACTGCAGCACGGCCCGGCTAGCGGACACGTATAGAGCGGTTGCATTAACCGGGTTCATGGCGATGTGCTCCGCAGCCTCAGGGAAGCACGGTCCAGAGGAGGAAAAAAAAATATCCAGCGGCTCGCAGCGACGTAAAGACAGCCCAGCCTCAGGGTGATGGAGGAGAGATAAAATGCGACGCAACAATCACTCACTCCAGTGTGCCAATATAGATATTAGTCATAAGTCAATAATATATACAATATGAAACAACGACCATGGTGAGGCGGTTATCGCTAAACGCGCACAACGTTAGCTAGCTTGGCAGGTGGCTACTTAAGGTTAGCATCACCGGTTCGTTTTCACTCCATTTAACCACAACTCTTTCATATCACAGTTACAGTTCCTGTTAATTCGGATCTATTAGAATTATAATTGCATGCATCCCCAACAAAGTCTAGGGGCAAATGCTGACTCGAATGAGCAAATCACCCATAATTAAAAGGTTAGCGTGATGTGGCTAACGTTAGCTTACTGCATCAGCCAGACCTTTTGCACAAGAGATCATCGATGATAGCCATAGAGTCAATCTACGCTGCAGCGCAGTCTCCTCATCGATTTTAACTGAACGACCCGTTCACGAGATCATGAATTCGCCGGGTCAGAAATCCGTTCACAGATCCAAGGCGCGCACTTGATGTAAACAAAGCTAACCAGCTAGCATTAGCATTGCTAACTGATATAGCTAGCGAAGATCCAACCGTATCACTAACCCCCTCGGGTCGCTTTATACCTCGCACGTAGGAGCAAAATGCGAGCTGCTAAGAAACATTCTGCAAGGCGGGGTAGTTTCGCTGTAATGCTCGGCGAGCGGTGACTGAAACATAGCTAACTTGCCGTTTTGCGAATGCATCAATCATTCGATTTTCCACTTTTTCCTCGCATCAACCTCTTTCGACAGGCATGATCATCACGCGAGACTTCCACTAGTTACCGTGGTTACCGCAGTGTACCAATGGTTCATGTTATAGCGCCTTTTCCGTGAGCTACCTTGCTTTATTTTCTCACTGATCATATTTGGTCATAAACTACGCAGCAACATGGTCTTTACAATTAAGTCATGTGACTTAATTTTATAAGAGGGTGGAAATACATAAGGAACTACTTCATGCTTGGCATTTTCCATTTTGTGAATTTTACCAGTTCTCACCTCAGAATAACTTCGCAAATAATCGCTGACTCATATGCATTCGGGTTTAAAAATCATTCTACAATTGGAGAACAATTTTTAGAATTTGCTAGTTATTAGTTTCTCTGTGCTGCTTGGAACAACTCTGTTAAGAATAGTAGATTTTAAAGCTATTTTAAGATAAATTCTTGACCATTAAGTTAAAGATATTCACCTTCATAGTGAATATTCATTCAGTTTAAGATAAAACTTTAAAAAAAAGTTGCTTAAATTAATATGAAGATTGTTTATTAGTTATTTCAATATTTTTTTCAAATCTTTGCTCAATTACAATATTCATATAATAATTCCACTATCACAAAGGCACTAGAGTAAAGCCTTGTGAGCAAATGAAAAAATCTTATGGTTATTTTATTAAAAATTATATGGTAAACCTGGTTGAATGGCTAAATTACTTTTATTTTTAGGTTATGACATATGTATGACAAATAAATACTCAGAACCACAGGAATGTTTAAGAAAAAAATTATGTTTTTATATGTTTATAATGATTGTTTTTGTTTTGAATGGCAAAGGAGTGTTTTCTCAGCAAAAGAGGTGAGAAGAGGAATAGACACTGTAAAAGCTAAGGATGAATGTAGTTCTATAGGTAAAGGAAGGAAACTTTGAAATGAATTTGTCTTTTAATAATTACATCTGTAATGGCGTTGAGTGACTCACTCAACATAACCAGAAAAGATAGGAAAAATACAAAATATGTCAAAAAGGACTAACCTTTGGTCTAACCATGGTGTTGTTTGCACACAACGTAATCATGTCACTTCTTTGTCATGTCATCTCACAGTAACAGGGTTGCACATATGTTGAGGGACACAAGTTGCAGTGAATAATTATTGTTTAATTATTTAAAAATATGTTGATGTGAAAAAATGGTTTAAAATTTGAATTGACATGTATCAACAAAATCAAAAAAGTGGATGCAATTTGCTCATTAGGAAGTTGGAACAAGAAAAAAAAACGGCTATTGTGGTGGTTTTGAGAGCTATTTTGTATTTTAGATAATATGTTGAAACCACTTTTTCAGCAGCTATATTTATATTTTGTCTCAGGTATGTATGTTTCAGTATTTTGTGCATGTATTATTTTCACGGGAGAGAAATTGTCCTGTAATTGTAGAATTGCCCTTAACAGTGTATCCATAAATGCACCATTTACGCCTCAGCTCTTTTCTTTTCTTTTCTTTTCTTTCTAACGAAACACAAAGAGAAAAGAAAAGATTCTTTTCTTTTCTTTTTAAAGCAGCAGGGCAGCGCCGAAGCTGACAAGAATGTCTACTTTACCCTCTAAACTCAGATCAGACAGACAGTCGCTTTGACTTGACTTTAAGATCGGCATACTGTAGGTCCCGCCCACCCGCTGTTGTGAGCATAGGCATATATGTCTATGGTTGTGAGGAGTTGTTGTTTTTTCTGATTGGCTGCGTGAGCTCGCCCCCCTTTCGCTATTGGTCCAATGCAATGATCAACTATTTATTATTTTCACAGGTCCAGCAAAGTGTATAAAAGAACGAAAAAGAAGAATCTATATTTCTGAAGCCGCTAAGAAGCTCACAGTTGCAGTAGATGAAGAGACAACATCTGCGGCAAATAAAAAAAAAGATAAAAAGAAGAAAGTGTACTGGACAGTGCAAAGACATGTGATTTTTACATGTCTGTTGCCTTTGGATGGGAGTAGCAGATACAGAGCACCAGAATTCAACTGTTTTATGGCCTCCGGGAAGAAGATGTTTCACAGCCTGGTGGGTCTGCTCTTGATGCTCTGCAGCTTCCCGCTTGAGTGGAGTTTTTCAAGATACAGGAGGCCCTTTTCCTGCATTTGTGCTTGTCGTCTGTGGTGGTGGCCAACAATCCTCGGTGCAGTTTTCACCACCCACAGCAGAGCCTTCTTCTTTACAATTCCACACAGAGATGCAGGCGTGCAGGACATGCGCCATCACACATCTGTGTTTTAAGTGGGCTGGTGAAAGCAAGGATTATGCCACATGGAAGTACAGCTCTACAATTTCAGGCCTCCCTGATTCTGGTGCATAGTTCAGAAATATTGTGACTAGCACTCTGCAAGCTAAGTGTTTTCATAGTGACAGATGGCTCAGAAGAAATAAGTATTATTGAAGCAAAAGAAAAAAATAAGCATAAAATCTGGCAAATAATTGGGATGGGAATTAAGTTGATGGGGATTAAGGATATATCTACATGCATTCTTTGGATTCCGATAATCCTGGGAGAGAAATAGGCAATCACAACCACAAAGAAACAAGAAGGGAGGGTGAACAGTTCACACAATACTAATATTATTAGGGAAAACAACAGGCAATATATCTCATGAGATCATAACATTTTTAATAGAAAATTGTTTAATTTAGATTTTTCTTCCCTCTGTCGGGATCAGCTCCCAGCCCACACTCCAGTCCACTTGGTGGCGACCTAAAGCTGGTTTGTCAACCAACATTAAACACTAAAGAAAAAGAGCTAACATATAGCAGCGATGGCGGCCATCAGTGTAGCTAGAAGCGGTTGTGGACTAATAAGTGGCTTGAAGGTTTCCTTAAGGAGCGTGGCGCAAGTAAAGTATGCCGCAATATCTGCAACAGTGCCGCAGACGAGTGTGCAGCGGAGTCGCCGCTGGTACTCGGTCAGCCACCTGTCCGTTAAGGAGAGGATCGAGAAGAAGCGAGAGGCGGCGCTGCTGGGGGGAGGTCAGCAGAGGATAGAGGCACAACATAAAAGGGTAAAACCAGCTAACGCCGACTCAGACGCTTACGTTTTAAATTAACACATTTTCTTTAATGTGGCTGCGTTTGAAAAAAAACCCAAAAACCTTATGCTTTGATTGCATTAGAAGCCGGAAGGTTGGTGTGTGAAATGTCAGACTCACAGGGGCTCGTTTGTTTTCTCTTTCTCTCACACACTCACTTTCTCACTCTCACACACACGTAACATAAAAACTACATTTTCAGGTCTTGAAGTATAGTAAGTATAATTATGGGAATCAGCAGTACTGATCATATGCCAAACAGTATTTTGATAATATACTGCAATATTGTAAACCTCTGATAATTAAGCAGCTGTCACACTGTTAATAGATTAAAGAATGGCAAATGAAGGTAACAAACTGTAACAAATTGCCTTAAAGCAGCCTTACTAATGATATACTACACTTGAAACATTGACCTAAAGCTACCAGAGATTTTAAAACCATGGCTGGCAAAAACTGTAATAAAATTACCATCCTCATGCGGTCCAGGGTAAGCTGACAGCCAGGGAGCGAGTGCAACTACTGCTTGACCCCGAGTCTTTTGTGGAGACAGACATGTTTGTGGAACACCGTTGCTCTGATTTTGGCATGGAGCAGGACCGAAACAAGGTAACAAGCCATGCATAAGTTCCTCTGGCAGCAACATGTTTCTCATTTTGCAACATTTTCATTGCATTTTGTTTATTTATTCCACTCCTAGTTCCCCGGTGACAGCGTTGTGACAGGCCGAGGTAGAATCAATGGCCGGCTCGTTTATGTTTTCAGTCAGGTACGGGGCTTATTTTTATTGTACAGAAAACCTGCACTGTGACAAAGTGTAGCAACTCGATTTAATGTGATATTTTCTCTGTTCTGTCCTGTTGTTTTGTTTTGTTTTGGTTTTTTGCAGGACTTCACAGTGTTTGGTGGAAGTCTATCTGGAGCTCATGCACAGAAGATCTGCAAGGTATACAAATGTTTCACAGTAGCATTAAACATGAAATATGAACAAGTTAGTAGCTGTGTATTTGTGTTTGCTCATCATCTTTTGATGCGCCACCTTTAAATTGTCTCTGCGCTCAGATCATGGACCAGGCCATGACAGTCGGGGCTCCGGTCATCGGGTTGAACGACTCCGGAGGAGCTCGGATCCAGGAAGGAGTGGAATCTCTGGCTGGATACGCAGATATATTCCTGGTATTTTTCCTTTATTTGTGCAGAGTACTTGTAGATAAACATCACAATTTCTGATTAAAAATTGTTGGGTTTTTTTTTTTAATGGCTCGAGGCATGGTGGGAAACACATCGACTACTACTGTAGTATTTCTGACACTGCACATGTTCTTTTTTCCAGAGGAATGTGATGGCTTCAGGTGTCATCCCTCAGATCTCCCTCATCATGGGTCCATGTGCAGGAGGAGCCGTCTACTCTCCTGCTCTGACAGATTTCACCTTCATGGTTAAGGTATTGAGCGGCACAAATAACGCTGATGTAGTAAACTCCAATGTAAAAATATTAGTTTTATGGATTTTCAGCTGCGAGAAACAATAAAAAGTATTGAAATGTTTTCAAACTGCCATGCAAATGCTGTTCTGTGTTGACAGAAGACATTAAATTCTAATATGCACAGGAACATTGTGTTTGTGTGTATAGGACACATCATACCTGTTCATCACAGGGCCCGATGTTGTCAAGTCTGTCACCAATGAAGATGTGACTCAGGAGGAACTTGGTGGAGCCAAAACTCACACCACTGTGTCTGGTCAGACCCTTTTAGATATTTAAATGTTGTTGTTACAGTTAAGCTGCAGCAGTTGCAGCCTCTTTATAAGCATTTTGGCTGTAGGCCTGTTACAGTCACAGTATTGTCTTAAGCCACCCTTTATTTCTTAATATTTTGTTTCTAAGGAGACATGAGCCGTACTTCTCCAGGCTTTCTGAAGTTTGCTTTGAGTTTTGGCTCTCTCACTCTACACATAACAGACAACTTAGCAAAGGACTTTAAGTTACTTTCGTAACCTGAGTTCTCAGAGTAGGACGAGTTAAATGTCTCACTACGGGTTGTGCCTCCCGGTGTATTCCTCTGAATCCTGATTGGCTGGTGAGCGCGATGACCATGTCGGGCAGAGCCACCCAGCCTTGCGGAGCTTTTACTTCAACGTAGCAATTAATCAAGATGAGCACCTCTTCTCGTTTCGCCCCAGCAAGAAGGGCCATTGTGAGACATCTCACGCATGCAAGTAACCTAAAATTCTCATTCCTACAATTTGATGTCACACTATGTAAAATGGAGACTCCCATACTGTCAGATGAGCTTATCTCAAGCAATTAGCAACTAGTCCACCTATCCAAGACGAGGACCCAGAGCTCAGCTCAGCACTGATTGGGCTACACTTGGAGCAGTGACGTCCAGCCTGTAGAACCAGACAAGTGAGAGGTGAAGACCAGCTTGCTGCTGCACAGATGACGTGGATTGACACCCCTTGAGAGACACCGCCAGAGACCTCATCTCAAGATACAGCCAGCCAAGTCACACCACCAGGGTAGCTGAGGACATCAGCCCCAGTAGCCGAATGAATACCCTGAAGTGGACCGTTTTGTGTAAGCCTAGTCGCCATATCGTCACACAGTTCTGCTTAGTAGGAAGCGAGCATAGAGGAAACATTCAGCGCCCTAAATTCAGCCAAAGTCGCCACTTTGTAGGCCCTTTCAGTCATGGCGAACTGAAAATGGTCTGCCTTTGACGGGAGCGGGGGGTTCCTGGGTGATGCAGTTGCACGCCATAGATGGAGGTGGGCTGCGACGAACGGCTCACATATTGACTTTCAAGCTCATTAGAGTTGTACATACAACTTTTACTTTATATAGTTTATGTTTGCACATTTAAGTTAATCACTGCACCTGCCTCGCATTTTCCTAGCAGAATATAAAGAAATGAAGGGTGATTTAAGACTTAGTTTAGCGGATGAAACCTGATCCTGGATTTCTGTTCTAATCGGCACGTTTTCGTCCTCCGAGTTTGGTCAGAGAAACAGAGAAAATGTAGCTGTCTTACTGCTTATTCATAGGTGTGGCTCACCGTGCATTTGAGAATGATGTCGAGGCTTTGCTCAACCTGCGAGAGTTCTTTAACTTCCTGCCTCTTAGCAATCAGGATCCTGCACCCATCAGGGAGTGCCATGACTCCAGGTAGGCCTTCACCGTTTCCTCCAAGGAACTAATCATCTATCATTTCCCCCTGTGACCAGTACCTCATTTGTTTTTCAGCGACCGTCTGGTACCGTCATTGGACACCATTGTCCCATTTGAGTCAACTAAAGCCTACGACATGCTGGACATAATTCAAGCAGTATGTGCACCAACACACACTTTCTAACGTGCCACAAAATCTCATTTCCTTTTTTCATGTATTAACAAGCTCCCTTTCTTAATCAGATAGTGGATGAGAGGGACTTCTTTGAGATCATGCCCAACTACGCCAAAAACATTGTGGTGGGATTTGCCCGTATGAATGGACGCACTGTTGGCATTGTGGGTAATCAGCCCAAAGTGGCTTCTGGTAAGTAAAATGAGTGGATACCCAAAAGTTAAAAAAAACTAAATAACTGGTGATAAGTTTTATAGTAAAGTGTCCTCAGCTGTGTTTCTTGCTCTTCATCAGGTTGTTTGGACATCAACTCCTCAGTGAAGGGAGCCCGATTTGTTCGCTTCTGTGATGCTTTCAACATTCCCATCATCACTTTTGTGGATGTGCCGGGTTTCCTGCCAGGTATTCTCCGAAAATCTCTCGCTGCCTGTGTACAGGCTGCAGTTGTGTTCACAGTGACCACGCGTAGAAAACCCGAGTGTCCAAACTGGTGTGATTTCTCTCAACAGGCACAGCTCAGGAGTACGGAGGCATCATCAGACATGGAGCCAAACTTCTTTTTGCATTCGCAGAGGCCACTGTCCCAAAAATAACAGTCATTACCAGAAAGGTGTGTGTGTGCAGTTTTATGACTAATTTTACCACTGTAGCAGGTTTGGTTGTGGCTCGAGTTGAGAGGTTTCTCTTGCACATCTGCTTTAGCATTATGTTCATGTTGCCTACAAAAAAAAAACCCACCTGCTTCTTCTAATGTTTCGTGAAATAAAACTGCTGCATTCAGTTGCGGAAAATTCTAATCTTTTCGCTTTTCTTTGCATCCCAGGCTTATGGAGGAGCCTACGATGTGATGAGCTCCAAACACTTGAGAGGAGATGTGAACTACGCCTGGCCTTCAGCTGAGGTCGCTGTCATGGGTGCCAAGGTATACATTACCTCTAGTCTTTGAACGTGTCCCTTTCCCTCTGCTTCCTTTATTCGAAGTGTTAGCTGTTTGTTTTTTTCTCTCTCAATTTTCTCAGGGTGCCGTTCAGATCATCTTCAGAGGAAAGGAGAATCAGGCTGAAGCAGAGGCTGAATATGTGGAGACATTTGCTAACCCTTTCCCGGCTGCTGTCAGAGGTAAACCTGCGTTTGAGGAAACAGAAACCAAAAATCATCATTCCCGATCCCTACTTTTTGTCTGCGTATAGCGCAACACCAACATACATGCATCTTAATTCGACTGTGCTTGTTTTAGGTTTTGTGGATGACATCATCGAGCCAGCAACAACTCGCAAGAAGATCTGCCAAGATTTAGCGGTGCTAGCCAGCAAGAAGCAGGTCAATCCCTGGAAGAAGCACGCCAACATTCCTCTGTGAAGACCTTCTCCGCATTAAAACCATCAAAAGGCACTTGTATTGATTCTACATTTCAAATGAAATGGGGCTTTTTGCAGACAGCAGGTTAACAAACTCAGTTTTCACTGCTTTCTGCCAGTCTCATGCAGTGGTACCTCATGACTTTGGGAGCTCGTCTAGTAGATGCTAGTTTACCACTCCACTGAAAGCAGCAGGTCAAGATCACTCCTGATTTTTGTTAAGTGATATATATTTTTCTTGTATTTGGAGGAAATATCATTACCCGCTCAGCAAAATCAGGATGTGTATCTTCATTTCTTTATCAATGATATTTATATGAATCCCTGAAAGAAGAAGAAAAACTGCAGTAAATGGCCCCAGTGTCACACACAGTCGCCATATTGGCAACAACTGTTGATATGACTGTATATGAAAAGGGCATGTTTTAGTTTTAGCAGAAATTGTGGACATAACCAAGTCTGTTGTTGCTGTGCAGTGTTTTCAGAGTTCATATATATTTTAGTTTTTTAACACTTGCAGCAATTAATGTCCTCCATCAAATGCTGCAGGTGCCTTTACGTCAGAAGTCCTTTTTACCACCAGGAACTGTGCCTTTTCTCTGTGGCCGGCCCTGCACTGTCAAATAAATCATGGCCTCATTATCGTGTGTATTTGCTTTGGGGAAACCTTTGAAACAAACATGCAGCAGCACATCTGGTAGGATTGTCTTAAGTGTTCACGATCAGATCCGATAGCCAAGATGGAGCTGGTGTATTCTCATGGTTCAAGAACATGGGAAACATTCAACATGATTCCAGTGAAGGGGAATGTCAGGGCTTCAGACATTCTGGACAATTCTGTGCTTCCAACTTTGTGGAAGCCTTTTCTGTTAAGGCACGACTGCCCCAGTGCACAAAGCAAAGTCCATAAAGGCATAATCTGGATCGATCTTGTATTGAAGAACTTAACTGTCCTGCACAGATCTGACCTCAAACCCATCGAACACCTTTAGCTTGAACTAGAACAGATAGTGTGAGCCAGGACGTCTCCATCTGTGTCTGATTTCACTAATGCTCTTCTGGATGACTGGACAAAAAATGAATGTGCAAGAGGCCTCTGTTTGTATAATGTACCTTTGGCTAGTCTGTGTAGTCCATCAATGGGACACTGACAAAGGGCTAAAATATTCAGTGATCAAAAAAGAAACCCCAAATTCATATCACGGTGTTAAGGAAGGTTATCTACCTGTTGCTTTATGTCAAGAATGAGTTGATCAACCAACACTGGTCCATAAATCGATTACAGATTTTATTTTATTAAAAAGAATTTAAGTTCACAGAAAAAAACAAAACAGGCTTTTAGAGTATTTTGGGGCAAATGATGTCAACTGCACTGCAGAAAAGATCCAATTGTCTTTGATATTTACAGGACTGCAAACCAGCCAGTGAATAAAGGTTGTTTACATTGAACCAACAGGGGGAATAAAAGGCATGGCTGAACACATTCAAACAAATCTGTCAGACATAAAAGAGCCATCACTGCACTGGATATGAACAACAAATCTTCCATCTTCTATATCGCTTAACACTGATTGCAGGTAGGGAAACATTTTCACCTGTAAAATGAACAAACTCAAGAGATACTCTGCTGTAATACTGACCTGTGAAATGATTGCAATCAGACCTACAGTGCGTGGAAGCTGGTTTCATTGGTATCTGTTGGATATGACTTAAAGGTGTGGAGGGGAGGGACTATAATATACTTTAAGTATGTAGGCCACAATTTGGCAACAAACAAGATACATATTCAAGAAAAAGCTGTACAAACATCAGACAAAAACAAAAACACACTTGATTTAAAACTTTAGTACTAAAGCTACAGAATTGAAAATATGTTTACTGTCCTTTTTTTCTTTTTTTTTATTAGTTCAAAAAGCCGTTATTTTGGAGGGGGGGGGGGGGGGTGGGGGAGATTTTGAAAAGTTG
>VOQJ01037592.1:0-14081 GCA_015052665.1 Apistogramma diplotaenia | reverse complement strand
AATGTCCGTTCTGAGTTTGGCACAGACACTGCTCATGCACAGTAACATATATCCAAGACATTTTCCTTTGCAAACGCTATAACCTCCCGCAGCCGAGCCTGAAGCTCCATCAATTACCACTCTTTGATACAGTTAAAGACACGCGCTACTATTGAAACTGTCTCTGACATTTTGATCAGATACCTACACATCACTTTTAGCCTTGTTTGCGATCTTTTCTGGGGTCTTGCCTTGTGCTGAGTATGTGCTCTGCCTGTTCCTGTATATTCTTTTCTACAAGTTGCAGCATTTCAATTGTGTTGTATTACTTTTATTTACATCACTAAATAGCGGGACATATGTACATTTTTGTGGCGAACAGGAAAAGAAACCCAACCGCGAGCACAGTTAGGTTTACGTTCGCCGGTTAAACATGGCCTTCGCAATCTCAAACCAATCACGCTGTTCCACAACGTCACGTCATGGTACCGGCTCCAGCGCGCTTGGAACCTCAGAAAAGTGAGTCCGAAAAAATGGCGACAAACCCGCCTCGGGCCGAAGTGTAAAAGCAAATACCTCCCGCTGAGTCGCGCCGACCCACACTGAACCGATGCCTGTGTAAATCCCCCCCAAGAGCACAACCCGGTCCCACCCAGGCTGCATGGACACGCAGAGAGAGGAGCCCCAGAACACCGCATGAGCCGAGGGACACCGAACAGACCCAAAGCCCAGGGAGGGCACCAGCCAGCACCACGCAGGCGCCCAGGCACAGCCCCAGCCTCTGCTTTTATAGAGGCGGTGAAGCTTACTGATGGGCACGTCATCAAGTCTATTTGATTAGCGGCACCTGGATGCTACTTATCCTCTTAATTCCTATGGAAGCAGCCAGACTGTACCAAAGACTCACTTCTGTTACTGTGTTACTGTGCTGTACATAGCTATTTGCACATTTTCCTTGTGAAATTACAGAAAACGACTTACTCTGTAATAAATGTACATTCAACTTGACCAACAAAGTGAAACATGTAGGGTGCTTAAAAAAGAAACTCCCTGCAGGTAACATCACTGTCAGTGTTTTCACATCGAAAAACCTGTGCCTTCGTATGTTACCTCAGACATGAATATATTCTCAAAATGATATTTCCCTCTTTCTGCAGGATAATCTCTTTGAGTGGCACTTTTCTGTTCGCGGACCTCCAGACTCCGATTTTGATGGTGGGATTTACCATGGCAGGATCATACTTCCCCCAGAATACCCCATGAAACCTCCTAGTATCATCCTCCTCACAGTAAGATGATGATGAAAACCATATCTCAATTGCATTTGATTATTCTCTTGTTGGAGAATCTGATCAATGGCAGAATGTCATTTAACTCAGCTATTCATTGTTGCGCCACACATGGTGGCTGTCAGGGCAGACCCTAGGCTGTCAGGCCATTGTCATAGGGAATTGCACTGGTTAGGTGAGAATGAATTGAATGAATGCGAGAATTCTCTTATTGTATTCTGGCAGCTTTTTGATACATGCATTATTGACTGATAAAAGCCACAATTTGTTGAGAGAATAATGTGACATTTATATATTTTGTCCAGTTACTTTTTTTCTATTGAGCAAACTTTATTCTTCCGTTTTAATTGTTTGAACGCTCTTACTTTTGCACAACAGCCCAATTTTTGCCAACTCAGGCTGCTAGTCAGCGGTTGATTGGCCGGCGTTGCGCGGGGCTGAGGATTTCACCGGCTCAGCGGTTAGCGTTAGCATTAGCATGCTAATGCTAACACCTCGCACGCACGTTTGCTTTCTTAACTTTTTTGAGGTTTTATGCATTTGTCTTCTCAACATAGTCACCACTGACCTTCAATTTATTGCCTTCCAAATTAGCCAAATGGACGATTTGAAGTTGGGAAGAAGATTTGTCTTAGCATTTCTGGCCACCATCCAGAGACATGGCAGCCCTCTTGGAGCAGTAAGTATCATAGAAAATAAGATCTCAGTTCTCCACATGTATCTTATTCCCTAAGGTTCTGTTTCTCAAACTGAGGGTCATGACATGCGGAGTGCAAATGACCTGGGAAAAAAGCCAAACAAAAGTTGAACATCGGGTGAATTTTTACTTTTTCAGTCACTATACTATTCTAGTATGTATATTGTGGTGCCCTTGCAAACCCAAGCTAGTTTTCTTCTTCTTCCTGCTATCTCTAATAAATTGCTAGCTATGTAGAGCAGCAAAATACTATGGGAAATGTCAGATATTTAGAAATAAAATGGGAGGCAGAGCATTTATCTGTCAGACCCCTCTCCTGTAGAACCAGCTCCCAGTTTGGATTCAGGAGATGGACACCATCTCAACTTTTAAGATTAGGTTAGAACTTTCTTTTGATAAAACTCATAGTTAGGGATCAATCAGTTGACCAAAAATCATCTTTGTTGCTGTTATAATGGGGGTAAGGCTGCCAGGAAACGTCTGAATCCCCCATGCATTAGTAAGCCAATACTGTACTGCACAATACTTAACTTTTGTGCACTCTCTTCCATAGATTGGGTTTTGTCCTTTGTTTATTTTTGCTTTGCTTTTTTTTCTTCATTATCCCTTTGCCCCCAAGCAGTTGCTGCAGATGGGGGCTCCTCCATGAGCCTCGTTCTGCTGGAGGTCTCTTTCTATTAATGCAAAATTTTTCCTACTTACCATTGTCAAGTGCTGCTCACGGGAGATCATTGTTTTTAAGGTTTTCCTAAATTGAAAAATAAAGCACCTTGTTATATGTCAATTACAATCACAGACTGGGCCAAAATTGAAAGCACAGTCCAAGTCTTGAGCTTTTATTGAACAGTCTAAAACTAAAAATATTTCAATCAGCAATATGTATTTGAGTAGCTACAATATGGCAATTTTTACTCAATACAATAAAGAAAACAAAATGATATTTTTCTTCAAATAGGAATATTTCAAGCTGATGAAAAGTTCCAATGTCAGTTCCACTTGCATGTAGTTCAAAGTTAATTTTCTGCGTTTCAAAGCTTGCAAAGCACTGTGTAAACAGTGAGTCCAGTTTATCAGCAAGAAGCGCAGCTCTGAGTGTTTGGCAACCTGGACAGTAGCATAACTTCACTTTTTACATTCACTGTACCTTTGGGTCTCCTGCATTTGCAGCTTTCACTGCATCATACATGTTCGTAATTGCATGGTCCCGTCCCTTAATCTGCAGGTTTAATGCATTAAGATGCTTCGTTATGCTGCACAAAACAGCAAACTCACACAGCCACTTTTCACCCCAGAGTCTTGCTGAGACTTTTCTTTTACTTTCCATGAAATTACATGTGAAATAAGACACATCAATAATTTGGAAGTTATGTCCTTTTATAAAGGCCTGTGCTACAGTGCTTATGACATGTTCCATCTTCAGGACTTTGTTGTGCAGCATTTCCTGGTGTGTGGTGTAGTGATGCACTTTCAGCTCACTTGTGCAGATCTCCCTCCGCATCTTCTCCTGCATTCGTCCCATCAGTCCACTGTCTGTTTTCCCCCTCCTGCGATGTCTGGGTTAAAGAGGCACACAGGTTTATATCCAATGTCAGCGAACAGGTCCTCTGCCTCCCACCTGTTTTGAAAATCCCTGTTTTCAAAGTCCACTTTTTGTTTGGACATTTTCGGGGGGTCAGGTTGGCTTAAATGTCACTGAAAAAAGCGGTGGCCAGTGTTTTTATCCACTGATCAGTGATCACTGTGTCACTGGCAACATGGGAAAACGGGTTAGTGCACAGGTCTTGACCTGCGTGGCAGCTGCGGCATTTATAGTATGAGCGGTGGGAGTGCTATTTATCAGCAGGCTGTTAATAATAGCCTTGTGAAATTATCTTGCAGGCCAAATATAATTATATTGGGTCCCAGATCTGTCCCACAGATCTTGAGGTGGATACATCTTATGCACCATCAAAGTCTGTTATTTGCAGAAAGAAACATTTCAGCAAGCACTGGGCAAACCTCACTTCTGAGAATTCTGATATGCTTACTTTTCTTCCCTGAAATCACTACTCCTTTAAAGGCTTGCAGACACACACTCATACACTAGCAAACCTAAACTCACACACAAACAAACACCAAATCTACCTCATCCAGGAGAAACAATATTGTCAGAACTCTTTTTGCCTCCTAATGTAAAAACGCTTTACAAGAAGACAAAGTAAAGGCTTTTTTATGTTGTGCCTTAGTTTAAGGTGCATTTATATCTTACTTTGACATTACTTGCTTGTTTTTCCTTTTAAGAAAATGTTTTCTTTATATATAATATTATAATAAATACCATTAAAGAGTTTATTTTTTGGATAGATATGCAGTTAAACTGTTAAAACATTGCAGTTTTATAAAATATTAACTAGTGAGCATGTATCTGTGTAGGTTCTCAGTTATACAGCTCATGGTAGACTTTCGAGGCCACTGAATGTCCAGTAGCCTTTTTTTTGACACCTATTTTAAGTCATCTCAGCTCAGTTTTGTATAGACTTGTGTTCAGATAAACCTCATTATCTGCAATTTGAGCTCTTTAACATATTGTATTTAAACATAAACCAAGCCACAATATTAAAACAGTTTACCCGCTATATAGTGTATTGGCTTCTTGGTTACACACTGCAGTGGGATGGCATTACAACTTTAACTAGCATTTGTGAGAAGTCAGTAAATGTGATTGTGTTGCTCATTCTGGCACGAACAGATTAACCAAGCCGATACCACAAATTTTCAGTGGGTTAAGTTCAGGATTGCAGACAGGCAATTCCATCCTCTCCAATCTAAAATTCTTGTGGTAGTCTCTGATAAACTGCTCTGTGGGGCAAACATTGTCATCTTGGAGGATAGAGATTGGTCCCAGACTGTGGAAATGTGGGACTGACACTGGATGCATATTTTCATCTCGATACCTTTCTGCATTGAGATTGCCTCCAGTGATGACAAGTCTGATTGTCAGGACCTGTTGACCAGAAGCTCAAAACAAGAGTCAATGGCAGAATAAGCTGACAAAGCTTTTGTGGGCACTACTCACAGACTCAACTCTGCAGCTCAACCCACTAATGCATTTCCTTACAAATGTGGCACCATTTAAGGGGAAATAAACAGGCTTTCTAAGTGTATGGGACTCTATGCCAAGATGCATTGTTACAATAAAAAAATAATCAAGCAAACACAGCTTTTCTTATTTGTTCTAAGTCTATATATAAAATATATAAACTGAATTATATAAATTCATCCTAACTCTAGGGCTGCTCTGGCTTCTGATGCAAGTACCCTTCCATTTGGAAATTACATGAATCTTAGTTAAGTCACAGCTAGCTGTGTAACCTTAGTTTGCTTACTAAAGTCAGCATGTTGTATGTGCCAAGAGGGTCTGTTTCAGTACCTCATGAAGTTTGGAAGTCTAAACATTTTGTTTTTAATCATTTTTATAAATAAAAAGCTCACTCCAGACATCTGCTTTCATGTTGGCCTAAACAATGTAAATAAGAAGTGAAATATTTTACCATATGGCAGGTTGGGAGCTGTTGCTCATCAATTACCTAGTTCTAGAGCTCACATTTGTTTAACTAGCATTCAGTCCATTAGCAAAGTTCTTTCATGTTACTTCTCAGCATGGACCTTTAATCAGTGGAAACTCAGTGGGAGATGCTGCATCTTCCTCAAAGCATTTTTCTCTACTCACTCCCTTTGATAACTAAGAGTTTTAAATTAATAACACAATTGAACCAGAGGCAAAGGTTGCTCTGAACATTTTTTTTTTTGCCAACAAACTATAGCCATGCCTTAGAGATTTGGTTTTCACTGCTGGGTGCACAGTGTTGTCCACAAGTTGTGTCTGATCCTGTTTGAATGACCGCAGGAGGCCTGATTTCATAATTGTAGAATTCTGTCACAGACAGGCCAGCTGTAGCAGTTCCAGGTTTGTGCTTACTGCTGCTGCCTGCTGCTTTAGTTAATATGTTATGCCTGCATATTTGATAAAGCATAGCTAATGTAATCAAATATTCCCTTTTGATCTCACTTTGGTAAAGATTTTAATTAGCATATTTTCCATATTCCTGTTTAGTTAGATTTGTGTAGTTCTTTACAAATATGTTTACATTTTTCTCAAGCTGTTTTCTGGTTCATCTGGACTTTGTATTGTTTGTTTTGAAAATGTGAGCTGCAGTGTTTTATTGCCCCGCTGTCTGTAATGTTTCTTGTCTATACACATTTTTTGTCTCTTTCACATACATTAGTGATAGGCTGTGCACACAATTGGAGATGATAGTTAGACCTTTTAAAAGGACAGCCTCTGTGAAGTGCTGTTTTTGAAAGCCAGACTGTACAAAGTCAAAAAAACGTGAATTGCATAGTAGCAATTGGAACTGACTTTGTACCACTATTTCTAAAAATTTGCTAGCAAATTGCAGTTTAAAAATAAGCAAATAATTACCAATATAGCTGGCATCAGAATTAGGTTTCTTTAGAAGAGGAGTTAACTCAGCATGTTTAAAATGGGATGGAGCACAAGCTTGCCTCAGTGAGCTGTTAATAATAGACAGAAATGAAGGACCAGTGCACGTGAGTCCCAAACAGGACAGGAGGAGGTAATATCTCAAAGTAGTATGATGAGCATATTATTGTAACTATGTGTAGTATGATAGGAGAGAATGGGGCAAATGACTGGAGACATTTAAGGACCATCCTCAGAAGGGAGGAACTTAAAGAAATTTTTGATCTCAAGTCCATCATCCTATTTACAAAGTGACTGAGAAATGTGTTACAATCCTTCAGAAAGTAACATAACATGTTGAGATGGAGGAGAAACAACAATGTTGATAGTATAAAATAATACCTTGGGGTTTTCTAATTACGATTTATGAAATAAGAGAATTTAGGCTTATTCAGTGCCTCATTAAACTGAAGGAGCTCTTTGAAGTATTTGCATTGGGACCACTAAAGCTGTAGTGGGTGGTCCACAGTAGTACTTTTCATGAGGAATGTCAAAGGCCACAAGTTCAATTATTTAGCCAGCATGAGTGAGAAATTACAGCAGTAACCTGATTGAGAATGGCAAGGCAGCTAATAAGGAGTTCAACATTATCATCAGCAAAATTAAATAAAATTTAGAAACAATTATCGATAAAAGTGGTTGCACTTAAATAAACTAAAAAAATATTAAAAGAATTGTTTTCAGGGACTTATGATCACTGAAAACCACTTCATTTGTGTGCAAAAGGTCAAGGTAAAGGCATTTGTGTATACAAGGTCTAAAGCAGGCATGTCAAACTCGTGGCCCGCGGGCCATTTCCGGGCACGCCCCCTACTTTCGGCCACGCCCCTACTTCCGGCTGTGAATTGGCGTTAAAAATATGGTGAAAATAGGCCCTTTAAGTTACTTTTTTGACATTCCGTTCAACCCTCTTTATTGGAGGAGAAAGCGGAATGTCAAAAAAGTAACTTAAAGGGCCTATTTTTACCATATTTTTAATGCCAATTCACGGCCGGAAGTAGGGGTGTTGCCGGAAATGGCCCGCAGGCCGTGAGTTTGACATGCCTGGTCTAAAGTATGCCCTGCAATGTGAGTAGGCCCAGATACATGCTGAACAAAGTTAAATGTCTGTGATGCTCAGGAGCTCCCTAGCAGTAATGTTTGATCTGCCCAGCAACAACCCACAAATGAAGCACCCCATTCCTCTGATGGGGTCTCTGAAGCAAAGGCAGATTGACCGGCAACAGTGGAAAAATGACGGGGGCCATGCTCAAGCGGCAGTGTAATTATCCATGACAGATTTGATTCCCAGGATGTCTTGTGGCCAAATGTAGCAAAAGTAATGGTTAAACAAGTAAAACCCCTGCAGTCCAAAACAAAAGAGCATGAAAAACCTTCAATTCAAAGGACTAGTTGTTGTTTTTTTCCTCCTTGTCCAGCATCCTTGGCTTTCTTGAAAGGCGCTATATAAATCTGAGGTATTATTATTATTTGCAATCAGCTGAGATGTCCCTGCCTTTGAAAAGGTCATTTTGAAGACAGAGAGTAGATCTGAGCTCATGTCCAGTCAGTTGTTGTCTTCTAAGCAACTTTGGTACAAGACGGTGATAAAATGGCAATGAGATGGAGTCAGCCTATCAGTTTGAATGGGATCATGTTGCCACTTACATGCAATCTGTTTGCAATATTACCACGATTAACTGTGATAAATATCAAATCTATTGCCATCTGTTGCAAATCTGTTGCTGTCTGCATCAGACCAGGATCAAACTTGCTCCCAGTACAGAAAGCACATATCAGGTGCAATTCTCCTAGCCACAGATTGATCAGTTCTAAGCTCTAATTTTGAAATTTATAAATTGAGAAATTTCAGGGGACTATGTGGACCTGAGATCTGATACTGATGGAATGTAGGATTTATCCAGAGAAGAAGTGCTTTATTAGAAAATATTCCTCCGTATAAACCTGAAACCTCTATGTAATACCTCATATGTGCAGTGTGGAGAGAACATATTCTCTTCCTCCACCTGGCTGTTCCCTGGCCTAAAGGCAAATCCATAATACTCAAAGAGCCAGTTGGACCCAATTTCCACAGAGAAGGAAACATTGAGGGCCGCAAATACATCAAACCCCCCCCCCCTCCCCCCCAAAAAAAGGAAAATACTTCCGGCTTCCGCAAGTCACAACAGTTGCTTCAAGCTGGTTTACATTTTAAGGGTAAATAAAACCCCAAAGTAGTAGAAAAAAACCCACAGCAATTAAAGCCTCAGGCTCAGGGAGGAACAGCCATCTGCCAAAACTGATTGGGGTGGAAGGGGACAGGATAAAAGACATGCTCTGGAAGAAAGGCAGAAATTAATAACTAACGAGTAAATGCAGACTGGTGTGTAAACAGAGAGTGCGAAAAGGTGAGTGAAAAAGTGCATCATGGGATCCCCCCCAGCAACCTAGACCCTCTTGCAGCAAAACTAAAACATGGTTTAGCGTCACCCAATCCAAGCATAACTATAAGTTTTATAAAAAATGAAAATTTTAAGACTAATCTTGAAAATAGACAGTGTGTCTGTCCTGAAACCAAACTGGGAGCTGGTCCCACAGAAAAGGGGATGGTCTCTGCATCTCATTCTGCTTTGAAATACCTAGGAACTACAAGTACTATGGTACTATGAAGTCTTTAAGAGGAGATGGGGCCTGGTTTTTCAAGATCTTGTATTTGAGGAGAATCATTTTAAATTCAATGTTAAAACTGGATTTAACAGGGAAGGGATGAAGAGAAGCCAATATGGGAGAAATATGCTCTCGCTTTCTAGTCCCTATCTGTACTCTCACTGCAGTATTTTGCTTCAGCTGACTGACCAGACTGTGGAGATATGGAATTGGCACTGGCTGTATGATCTAATCTACATGTCCCTCTGCATGGAGATTGCATCTCCACCAAAAGCTGTTAACCTATCAGTGCAGCAAATCAACATAATGTCTTCACCACACTATAACCCTACAATCTAACTGCTGTATGCAGAATTTGGGCACATTACTGACCGCAGCATTCCTCCACATATTCAGGTTCTGTGCACCAGCACAGATAGATGAAGGGTAGTCATTGCAGGCCTCCTGGCAGCCCTATGAGACCGGAGATTGTCTGTTCAGTCTGTTCCAGATTGTTTGAGTACAGAATTGAATGCCATGTCATTCTGCAAGACTGCCCACGGTTCCTAAATGCTGACAGGATGAGGAAATGGTCTTCTTTGGACACACACTTCATGGCTTGTCTCTGACAAGTTTTGCAACCTTTTGTTTTGGTTCTTTTCAAGATGTCTAATTGAGCTTTAATAAACCCTTATTTTCCCATTAATGCAATAAGAGATAACAAGAAGTCAAATGACACATCGGACTCCCTAATCCTCCCCCTCCCTAATCCATTGGTAAAATTTGTCATGTCCAGCTGGTAAGTACAGATGCAATGTGAATGTCCTCATTCAGGCTTAAGCTTAGAAAACAGCTATCCTGTGTTTTGCTCCATTACTTCAAAGCAATGTTTAATGTGCTCTGCTTTTTAATTTTTTTACCCCCCCCCCTCTCTTTTCCAGTCCGTACTGCTCTAATAGCTATAATTGGATTCATGCCAACAAAAGGAGAAGGTGCAATAGGATCTCTTGATTATACCCCTGAAGAGAGGAGAGCCCTTGCGAAAAAGTAAGGTTCAGTAGATAAAATTCTTTCCAGTCTTTCCATCAGAATGACAAGGTAAGTATGGTAAATAAAAAGATGCTACAACCTAGATTATCAGGCACACACGAAGAGGATATGATCCTCATAAGATAATATTAAAACAACAAAATTCATGCAAGCTTGTAATATTATCATCACCTGCTCCTCAGTGGGCAATGTCTCATTGCTAATTACTGGCTTGTCACTATCTGAAAAGAGCATGCCCAAGCCAATCCTGTTATTGAAAGATGACAAATACATTTTTGCCATATGACCAGTCTCCAGAGGGAGCATGATCAGGCACTCAATTTTCATTTTACGCTGCATTTCCCTCAGAGAAAACAGTGCAGAGCCAATGTTGGTGAGGATCAAGCTAAAGTCACTCTTCTATTAGCAGATAAGATGGATTCTTGCTCATCTGGTTATTTCATTAACACATGGAGATGGGATTGACAGGAAGACACACTTTGTAATGAATATGTGGCTTTTTATCTCCATGAGGGCAGCCCCCACCCCTCTCCCAACACACACACACACACACACACACACAATCTAAAAGGCTGAGATAGCACGTCTCTTCTTCCTTTTTTGATCTTATCATCTCTTGTTTCTGTGCTTCTGGTGAATGTGAGGCCTGCCAATCAGTGAAAGGACCCAGCACAGCAGGAAAAGCCTCCATTTATTGATTTTGTGACTGACAGGTAAACTGCTAAATTTGTTTCTTCGCTTTTGATGCAACAAGACAACCATAGGAGAGGTCTGAGAAATAAAATAACAATCTGCCATGTTCCTGTCATATTTTGCTTCAGCAACATGGACTCCAGTTTTGTTCAAACCTGAATACTTAACTAATTCCAGCATGATCTGTCAGTGTTCCAGAGTAGAGATGCACAATTGCAATTTTCTGGCCGATTTTCATTTCAGTAAGGATGAGGAAAAACCTATCTCCCCACTTTTCTTTAGAAATACTACAATAGAAAGAAGAAAATGGAAAACCTTAAACTTTACATAATAAATACAAGTTATAATTTACCTATACACGTGTTATAGTTTACCTCAGACAGTGTAGTGCCTAATGCCAATTAAACCATTTAACTGATTAAATAGCTCACAACTGAATTAATTATGCATTTCAACCCACAAGCCAGCTAACATTAGGTGAAGGAAGTTTACTATTCAGAATGAAGGCTAATATTTATTCAAACAAAATACATAACAGAGACAGTGTGGCTACTCTTAGTTACTGATGTACTGTTGTATTTAATATGGTACCTAACATGCTGAAATAGCAATTAGCATCCTTGGGAGCCTGTTGTAACAACTAATATAAATAATACTGTACTGATATTGTCATTAACAAGGGAGATGTTTTAAAGAAGAGAACAAAGGCTTAATGGCTAAAGCTATCTAGAGCTCAGTGCCAGCCACAAGCCAGCAGTCTCAGTATGAACAAAAGATCAAAGCTGCTATGAGAAAAAGGTTGATGTCCTGTTATCTGATAAACACAATAGAAAATGATGAAAGTGCATAAGATTTGTTTTGTTAAATCTGTTGCACCCATTTTTGTTTGGTAAGGTAGAATATGTCAGATAAAGCTGGGATTACAGCAACTCACTTTCATTTAATTTTTTTGCACCACTTTCCAGTTGCAGGGCACTTTATTTTAAGCTGTTTAAGTGATGGAAGAAACTTACTGAGGTTTGAGCAAAATCAAAAATGTTAATAATTTATTTATTACAAGACATAAAATTTTGCATTGAGAAAAAGTTGATTTTTGTTTGTCTGTATAGAGTCTCAGATATCCGGGCCATAGTAGTCTCTGGACCTTAAAAAAGGCGACAGGATTTCTTTAAGTTTCTTAAATACATTTCACCATTCATCTGAAAGGCTTCTTTAACTCCCAAACCAAAAAGTGGAGAGACCCAGGTATTTAAACCAGACTGAACATTGTTCCCTGGAGGTGGTTGTGACCTACCTTTGTTCATGTGTAAATTCAAATGCCTCAAAGTATGAAAGAAGGAAGGCATGAGGGGGTCATTTCAATCAGTGGTTTCAGGTAAAACCAAAGTGGACTTGGCTCCATTCTATTCAAGAGACCTATTGGGGTCACCTGAAGAAAGGTTTGAATGGGGTTTGAGGTGCCTGGGAAGGAAGTTCAGGACAGCATTGTAAACTGGGGCAAGTTGACAAAATCCACCTCCTCTGTCCAGTGATGGTTGTTCACGGTGAAAATAGATGGCTTCTTTAATACATGCATGGAAGGAAAGCCTTTAAAACATGTTGTTATCCCAGCTAGTCTGTCATCACATCAACCCCATATGTGGCAGGCTTGTCATTGAAACTTATAATTTTCTCCAAGTATGACATCCCAGTATACTTCAAACATAGTCTCACACTTTGACTAAAACTGGTCCATCCCAAGGACAAAACAAACACAAGATAAGCAACATAGTGTATGCTGTCCAGTTCAGCGAAGAGAGCTCAGACCTCCTCACTGGAGAAACCAAACAACCACTTCACAAACCCATGGCACAACATAGAAGAGCCACTGCAACAGGCCAAGTCTCAGCTGTGCATCTGCGCCTAAAGGATAGACACTCTTTCAAGGATGCCAATGTTCACATTTTGGACCGGGAAGACAGATGGTTTGAATTATGGTTTTGCACTATACTATAGTTTTGAACATCACCACAGTGGATTTAGGTCTGAAAGTAGCTGCTAGTGGTTCTATAAATATAGCAAAGGGAGATGGAGAGAGAAGACAGCCTTATCTGATCCAGTTGTGAAGATTGAAGCTTTGTAAAATAAGCCCTTTGGCAGCTATAGCTATTGGTGATGTCTAAAGTGCATATACAATTAATGATTCTCTCAACCTCAGCTCCCTCTTCATCACGAAAGGCCGGTGCAGCGGCCACATCAATGCAGAAGCATCACCAATCCATTGTCCACCTGGGTCATCAACTTTTCCCTGAGCCGGAATGGGCATTCATGATTCTATAGCCAGTCGCGTCACACTCGGCTGCGAACGATTCCACTGCGAGTTGGAGGCCACCACCTGATGAAGCCAACAGTACTGCATCATTTGCAAAGAGCAGAGATGCGATTCTGAGGCCACCACAGGAGAAGCTTTCCACCACATGGCTATGCCTAGAAATCCTGTCCATAAAAATTATGAACAGAATTAGTGACAAAGGGCAGCCCTGGGAGAGTCCAGCCAGCACCAACAGTAAACAACTCCAACTTATTGTCTGCAATGTGGACCAAGCTCCCACTAGAGTGCCCAAACAACAGGCCAGAAACGCCATACCCCTGCAGCACCTCCCACAGGATACCCCAAAGGATGCAAATGAATGCCTTCTCAAAGTCCTCAATACACATATAGAGTGGCTTGGTAAACTCCCACACACACACTCGAAAATCCTCGAGAAGATAAAGAGCTGGTCCAGCATTTCACGACCAGGATGAAAACTGCCTTGTTCCTCTTGAATCCGAGGTTCAACTAACAGATGGACGGAATGCTCTTGAAGCTCTGCCGGAGGTGTGAATTGAAGATTTCATGGACTGGGGCCTCAGCCCGGCATTTCCATCGCACCCTCACCTAAACTCACAATACGTTTAGGTGTGCCAGGTCTGTCCAGCACCCTCCCCCACCACCTGATCCAACTTACCACCAGGTGGTGATCAGTTGACAGCTCAGCTGCTCTCTTCACCCGAGTGTTCAGAACATGCAGCTGTAGATGCCGAATGGAGCACCCCTGAACACCCTGCCCAGGGACTCCATAGGAGCAGGTGTTCTGAACGGTCATTCGGCGCATAGGCGCAAACAACAATCAGGACCCATTCCCTGGCCCAAAGGCGCAGGAAAACAACCCTGTCATCTACCAGAGAAAACTTAGACCTACAGGCA
>VOQJ01037588.1:23560-37277 GCA_015052665.1 Apistogramma diplotaenia | reverse complement strand
CGAAATGGCTTTATTACAAAATCCAGAATCCAGACAGGACTCAGGATGAGATGCCCAGTAGGAACAGAAGTCTCCACGGACCAAACTTTGACGACGAAGCAACAACGAGGGGAACGACGGGAACAGGTGGGAACACAGGTGAATCACAACACCCTGTAATGACAAGAGGGAAACAAAACAGGACATCAAACACCGGTGCATTCGAGTACCATGGGAATATTTAAAACTCACAGCAAATATACATTTTTTCACAAAATGCCTGCTTTTCAATGTCCCTTTTAGCATTGTCTGTTCAGCATTGAGCATTCACAGTTGTATTTTTGCAGAAAATGCATTTTATCTAGTTTGAACAGTAAATGTGAAAATTCAGCGATTTTGAAATAAACTAATCTAAAAACTGTGAACTTAAATGGAAAAGAACTTTAAAATACAAGTCACTGAATAAATATAACCATTTAATTGATTTTTAAACTTTATATTTCCGTGATGACAGGCATGGCCTCACCTGCCTCCCCCGACTGCACGTCACTGGGCGGGACCTTACAGCATAAACGAATAGAAAAGAAAAGTGAGCCAAAATTCCTCCCCACGAATTTCTGACTGACAAAATCATACTCGCTTTCACAGAACTGAAAGCTACTGTATGTACATCTGTTGAAACCATTCAATCAGAGGAATAAATCTTTATTTATTTTTGTTAAATGCATGAACAAATAAGACGCTACAGTTGCCAGCATTCACGCATCAAAGTAGCCACGCCACTAACTTAAGCGGTAATTCAGTTTAAATGGAAAAGCAGTTTTGAAATAAACCAACATGTTTATTTTTACTTTAGAGTTTGTTTGACATTTTAACACAGGAGTTTCCATATTATGTGGGCGATCAGCAGCCAATAATTTCAAATGTAGGCTACACGGCCTTTGTTCGGCCAGCAGAGGGAAGCACATCAATGTTTCACAGGGACGCACGCTGATAAATTTCCTGTGCTTTTAGGAGTCCAGCTCTAACGCCTGCAGGCTGTCGGGCGGTATGGAGAAACGGGAGCAGATGAAAGCCGTCCTGCAGCGGTGCATAGATGCACACAAAGACGAGCTGCACAGTCTGAGTCGAGACATCTGGAGCGACCCTGAGCTCGCCGGTAACGAGAAACATGCGCACGACCGGCTCGTCCGCTTCTTCTCTCAGGAGGACCAAACATGGACGGTCCAGAGTAATTACAAACTTCCGACTGCGTTCAGGGCAAGCTGGGGTCCAGTTGGTGGCGGGGTGGGGGATGCAGTGTTGAACGTGGGTTTCCTGTGCGAGTATGACGCACTGCCCGGTATCGGGCACGCGTGCGGGCACAACCTGATAGCAGAAGTGGGCGCTGCGGCCGCCGTGGGGTTTAAGGCTGCTGTTGAAGGCCAGACTGAGCTTTCTGTCCCCGTGAAGGTAACTGACGTCATGTTTAAGGCCCTGCAAGCCAAGCACGACAAACTGAAACTTAAAGAAAAGGATAAAATCTCCACGCACTCATTTAAAAAAAATCAAACAAGTGCAGTCACGATAATGTTAACAAAATAAGTTTGGCTGCAGATTTTGCGATATGAAGATAGTCTATAATGCAGACAGGTTAACAGCCATCACTTTTTAATAGAAATAGAAATGATAGAGTTGTTATTACAGTCTCTGTTTAAAAAGGTTTGTGTTTTATTTGATGAAAACTCGTCACTGAAAAAAGGAAATGGATGCTGAGCTACATAACACTCTTTATTATAGATAACTGTTCTAGGAACTCCTGCAGAGGAAGCGTTGGGGGGAAAGGTTGAGCTAATCAATGCCGGGGCCTTTGCTGACATTGATCTCGTCTTCATGGCTCATCCAGCCCAGCAGGATGTTTCATTCCAGCCCTGTGTCACAATCCAAGAGTGAGTTCACGTCACTGCTCTGCTCAGTTCAATTCACATTCACTTACTTTAATCTCTCACAGTAAACACCTAACCTTTACTGTGGACAGCCCTTAACACACCATGCTGATGTTCCACAGGGTCTTAGTGAAGTACTACGGGAAGGCTTGTCATGCAGCTGCTTACCCTTGGGAGGGCGTGAATGCCCTGGATGCTGCTGTACTGGCCTATAACAACATCTCTGTACTCAGACAGCAGCTCAAACCAGACTGGAGGCTTCATGGTGAGGAAACGACAAGTTTTGGTTTAGGGTCATTTGAAACTTCAGTCTTGGAATTAAAAAAAAATCAGACCTCAAGGTATGCTCATTTTGTTTAGAAAAATTCTTACAATACACTAATTAACTGTGGAAACTCGCATACACTGCATTGCCAAAATTATCCGATCATCCGAATAATTTAATAATTTAATTCAGGTGTTCCAACCACTGCTATGGCCAGAGGGCATGCAGACTGCCTCTACAAACATTTGTGAAAGGAATGTCTTCAGATTAGCTCATGAAGTGTGTAGAGAGCCGACAGATGAAGTGAATAACAGTGATTATCTCTTCATCATGGCACCTGTTAGTGGGTGGGAAATATTAGGGAGCAAGTGGACATTTTCTCCTCAAAGTTGATCTGTTAGAAGCAGGAAAGATGGGCAAATGTAAGGATATGACGGAGTTTGACAAGGCTAGTGATGGTTAGACATGATTGTGATGGCTAGATGAGTGGGTCAGCATCTCCAAAACTGTGGCACTTGTGGGGTGTTCTCGGTCTGGCATATTTCCATGCTGTTCATATAGTCATAACACTCAAAAAATTTAAATTTAGTGGTGAACAAGCTAAATTTATCTTGGGCATGACTTAAAACATTACAGTAACCTGTGAAATGTGCTGGATCACAAGCCCGATGAGCTACTACGTCCTGGTTTTGTCTTTGCTACAGGCATCATCAAACATGGAGGAGAGCAGGCCAACATCATCCCTGCCTACACTGAGCTGGAGTTCTATTTGCGCACCCCGTTGCTAAAGGATCTTTGTGACCTGAAGGCCAAAGCTGAAGCTTGCTTCAGAGCAGCTGCTGAGGCGACCGGTTGCCAAGTAGGTTTGGTCGATGGCTTCTTCCATTTGCTTTACTTGGAGACATGTAACATGCACTGCTTCTACATCAGAGCTATAACATGTCTCTGATGTAGAAGCAGTGCATGTTGTAACAGCAGTGCTAGAGAGTACTGCTGTTATATAATAATCCCCCCTTTTTACCCTATTCCTGTAATTACTGTCCAAGTGCTGAGCTTCTTTTACATAATTCATGATTGTCTTCAGGCTACTTTTCTCCTTCATCTGCATGTGCTTCAGGCTGGTTACTTTACTATGCATGGCCTTATGTGCTGTTAAATATGACAGACTAAATGCACTGTGGTCTTACATTTAATTGTGTTTACTTTAGGTGGAGATCAGCTACCCAACCCCTGCCTACTATAACATTCTGCCTAATGAAACTCTGGCAAGCTTGTATGAAAGCAATGGAAAAGATTTGGGGATTCACTTTCCAGAGCAGCCGGCCAGCTTCTGCGGTAGCCGTAATTTACAGTTTCAAATCACCTCTTTCTGTATCTGTTCTGTGCACGTGGAATCTATAAAACATAATGTGTAACAGCAGATCTGTGAACTGTTTTATAATAATTATCTGGCAGGTTCTACAGACTTTGGCAACGTGTCATTCATAGTCCCCGGCATCCATCCTTTCTTCTCTATCTGCACGGATGCGTTAAACCATACAGAGGAATACACCAAAGCAGCAGGTATTTTGGCCACAGCGCTTTGGGGAACTGATAGATTTTTTTTATAATTAAAGTGAATCAGACTCCGATCAGACAAATTTAGCCATCCTGTCTTTCCTGGCCGTTCAGTTTTTCTGTTTCGTTTCTGTTTACTCTGTGCTTTATTTTCCTTACTTTGCCAGGAGCTGAAAAGGCCCAGTTGTACACCCTGAGGACAGCCAAGGCCCTGTCTATGACAGCTGTGGATTTAGTGTGCTGCCCTGATCTGCTTAAGCAAGTGAGAGATGACTTTAGACTGGCCAAACTGAAACAGAAGTGACTGGAAGGCAGTGATACAGCTTTAATATCAGCTTTGGGAGTTCTCAGACATACTTATATGAAAAGTTCTAAGGTATTAGGAACAGTTTTAGCAGTCTGTATATTTCTGGTTTGGTATCTTCCACCGAATGCAGGCAAATTAGAATCACAAATGAAACTACCTCCATGCATGTTTTTGGGCTGAGAGCGGAAGAGTACGCAGAGAAAACCCACAGGCACAGGGAGAACATGCATCCACGCAGAAAGAACCAGCCTCAATATGAACCCATTGACCGTCTTCCTTATTTTGTAAGCTAAAGAACTGACAATGTAAGAGAGAAAACCCCAAAAGTGAAATCATCCCCTATGACCAAGCACTTGGAAACAGTGGGAAGGAAAAACTCCCTTTTAACAGGAAGAAACTACCAGAAAAACCAATCTCAGGGAGGGGCAGGTTGGGGCGTGAGGGGAAAAAAGAGAAAGCTAAGGACAGAGAGAAGGGCCAAAACAAACTATGAGAGAGAGAAAATCATTTAGTAACATGTGGTAGTGGTGAGTGTAGAAGAAGTACTCAGTGCATCATGGGAAGTCCCAAGCAGACTGAGCTTATTGCAGCATAACAAAGAGATGCTTCAGGGTCACCTGATCCAGCCCTAACTATAATCATAAATGTAGAGCGGGTGCCTATCTCCCAAATCCAAGGAGAAGTGGTTGATGGATGAAGGTTCAGTGAGCTTGCAGTCAGAGAGCAAAGTGCCCTATTAGGATAATATGGTACTATGAGGTCTTTAAGATAAGCAACACTTTGGGGAGCCAATGAAGAGAAGCCTGTATGTGAGAAATATGATCTCTCACTCTAGTTTGAGTCCGTGCTCTCATTTCAGCCTCTTGGACAAACACGACTTTACAGATGATGTTGGAATTTATCTTTGGGATACACTCCCACGTCTTTGCCAGCTTTCCACCATGAACCACTGAATAAAACGAGCCTAAAATATTTTACTCTATCCATGGATAGCCTTATTGTACTTGATTTGATGATCACACTACCGCTCTGTCATTGAGGTTTCTAGGCATACTTTCATCAGCTGCACAGCTAGATTAAAAATCTTGGCTCCCAAGAGTGGGCACAGATGTGGTGGAAAATCAGGTTATGGACATCTTTTTGATGCTTTATCCCTTTCTGCTGCCTTTGATGCAGTGGTGCCTTTGTTTGCATTTTTCTTGATCGAAGATGGCGCACAAACTTTAAATTGCCACCTTTGGGATGTCGCTCAGATCAACAAAAGCATACGTCAGCATAATCCACACTCACACTTTTCTCTCAGGAAAGCCTTAATGTAATTGTATATGTATATATCCTTTTACACACAAGCGGTTAATGGCATTACAGAACATGCAGTGTATATGATTTGTTTTGAATGCTCATCAGCAATCAGACATGTGCCAGAGAGAGAAGAAAGACCTTGGAGCTGGGAGCAACCCAGTGACTAATAACAGCGAAGACTTATCCTCCAGGACTGTTTAAATACACTGTATAATTAAGCAGAAATATATGGAAAACAACTGGGACCAACTGGGAACTTGGAAGCTGGTTCAAATGATCCAAAATCTGTTGTGTGAATGTGTTTTAGGTTCTCTTTGTCACTTTTGCATTTAAATGTAAAACGCTACGATGTTCAGCACTCGAGATCATATTTTTTCAGAAACCAAAACATTTATTAAACATTTTCCCATACATAACATTTTAATAAGTCATATTTCTTTAAACATCTTTTGCCTAACAAAGTATAAAGTTGTTTTTAAGCTGAAAAAGACGATAAAACTAGCAACTAACAGGTAACAGTGAACCTCAAAGCCTCACAACACCAAACAGAGGAGATGAGCTTCAGTTGTATTAAAAAAAAAAGAAATAAGAACATTAAAAAAAAAGTTATTATAGTCAGTGCATGTGATTTCTAAACATACATTTTTACATCTGTTTTTTTTAATAAACTGCATTACTTTGCTGTTTTTTTTTACTCAAGCTCGTCGACTCACACAAGTAGAACGCAGCAGCCTGACAGCAAATTAACTGCATTTGTACAAATTTCACAAAAAATTGAAGCTAAACCGAGTCGTATTAACATGCTGCTGAGGAAATGTGGAGCTTCAAAAATAAGAATGCTCTGAATTATCTTTTCTTAAAGTACTTTAATTCAAATGATGCTCATTTGCTTTCGTGCAGAGTTGGAAGAGTGGGTTGGTATCACTTTCATGTCCACAGTAAATATGAAGCTCTAGCCAGAAGACAGCTGAGCTGAGCACACCAGGCTGGGGAAAAGAGGGGAAGCAGCTGGGCAAAATCTGCCAACCACCACCTCAAAAGCTCCACTAATTAACAAGTTGTTCAAAAAAATCTGTATAAAAAGTGCCATTCTGTTGGGAATTTGATTGCCAGACTCTTTCTTGCCTCTGGCCGTTAGCTAGGCAGAGAAACAGCAGTATATGTTAAACCAGGCTTTCATGTTCATTTTTGTATGGATTAACATATAATTTAGTGCCGGTGCTTTAAGTTTAATATTGGACAGAAACAAGTGCCTTTATTATTTAACCTTAAGCTAACTGGCTATTTTTTTAAATTTAGCCATATATTTAATTACAAAGATGAAAGTGTTATCAAGTTTCTCTCCACTGGTTAACAAATAAACACATTTCTCAACATGTTCAATTATTCCTTTGAATATTTTTAGCTTGTCATTGATTGTCGGGTGTAGTTTATACGAACAGGAAAAGGATCTGTCCATTTGCTGTCAATGGCAGCCAATGCCAGTGTGTTTTCAGCTCACACGTTCAGCGTGTGGTCGGGAGTCACTGCATCGAGAACTGAAAAGGAGCAGAGTTGGCCCGAAGAGTGACACGAGTCCATGTATGTGCATCTCTGCGTCCTCAGAAGTCTTTCCATCAGCAACACTATAGATACAGCGTGAAACCAGAGACGTGGTGGTGTGACGGCATCAATGACTTCCTGTTTGTTGGTCGCTCATTTCCTTTTAAAACTCGTCAGTTTTAAGTGGCTGGGTCAAGAAGGCAATGGTCACCAATCTGTCAGTGGTCTCCATGCATCTCACGAGCAGTTTCTCTGTCTCAAACGCATCCAAGTGCGGCATCATCTTTCCTGAGCTGAGCTCCTGTTGTCCCAGCGTGGGCGACGCAGCGTTCCGTGCATCCCAGATTACAAGTAGATGGACCAATAGATGATGTTAAAGAGGATGTAGGCTCCAGGAAAGACGACCCTTGAGTACTTGTCTATGGCGTGGGTGTCTATCCAGATGTTCACATAGCCTCTGGATGCCTTCACCTGGCCGGTGATCTGTGGGTCATTCAGTGCCACCTGGGCCAAAATTCGTTCCTGGCGACCCCCGTTCTCTGGCATCCCATAATTCCCTGTGATGTTGATATCAGTAGACCCGTATCCAGTGATCTGGGGGTCGATCATCATCTCATCAGGGTTGCCTATGCCACACGTACACGGAAGCTGAGAAAACACACAGAGTCATGACTTAAGGTAGACTTTCCATTTGAGTCAATAAATTAATATTATAAACACATTAATTCATACAGTGTTTATCATTTTTCTGCGCACTCATGGCCTTTAAATAACTTTGGTATGAAACATTTATAGAAGGATGTTTGTGCTGGAAATCTTCCTCGGGGTACGTGGGCAATTTGGCTCCATATGCTGCAGCATTTGGCAGATGAAGAATGCCAATCTAGCTAAAAAGAGCTGTAGTCCCAGAAATAATTTGCCATAGCCTTGAGAGCAGCTTAAAGTAAGCCAGTTTAGAAAATATATGTTTATTGGAAATATACATAAATTATTAAATCATGTCTTCACCAGTTTTGAATTATTTTGATATGGAAAATATTTCAATATCAAATCAGGTCAGCCTTACGAGTATTGATTTAATGCTGCTTGTAAATGGCTCCAAGTTCTTATTTACAATAACCATGTGTACATAAGACATTTTAATGAGCCCATTAGAGAGATCTGAATGTGTAAGAGAAATGGAGAACTTTCACAGATTGCTAGTGCAGTGAACATTCAGAAGAATATACATTTCTATTACACAAAGTGTGTCTCTTCAAAGTTTTTACTTGTGCAGCTGTGGAACATTTTCAGCCAGTAACCACTTAGTCTGCAGTGCACACTGAATCTGAAGTGTCTCAAAACAGCAACCCTTCATCTCAAATTTCATTTTGCATTTTGGGGAAGAGGACAAAGTCTCGAGCAGCACTACCCCGGCGATGTCAAGCAAAACGATGAGCGTGCTCATCTGTGGGCTTGAACGCTGTTTGATCTCTCGGACGCTGCTCTCTCATCACCGTGGTCCTTGATGTGAAAGCCCGCTCAGTTTGACGCTGATGTGTTTGCATTTTGCGCCAGTTTGAGGTTCGTGGCGACATTGCAAACACGCGTGCGTGTGCGCGCGCAGCCGTGGCGGAAAAGGCTCAAGTCCTGAAGGACTTACTGGCAAAATTTCAATCATTGGACAGAGAAGCAGAACATTTTTGATAACTTCTTGTAAGCAATGACACATCAGACTCCCATAGTTTTGGTCGTGATGATACGTGATTTATGACATTGGTAAGAAATTCATTTCAAGGGGTTCAAATTAAATTTTTAGAACTACAAAGTACCAAAGTACCAAAAATATGAGGCAGTGTTGAAATGAAAGAATTTTTTATCAAACAGGTAAGCTGTTACAGCGCTTAAATTTATTGGATGATCTGTTATTAAAAACAAGAAAAATATTTTAGAAATCTGTCAAAAACCTGTTTAAAACTAAATATTCTGTTGGTATTTATCAGGTGAATAAACTGAATTCATGTTTTTATACTCAGATTTGAGCCGGCACACTGTATTAAGCTATCTCATTCATGAATTATCCAAAGAATAAAATACATAAATAAATTTTTATTTTTTATTTCTAACATGAAAAGTGGCAGACTAAAACATACTGCTACATAAAAAGCTGCTACACTGGTGTGGTGAAGATTAAGTGTCTGTGTAAAAAAATAACGGTCTAATTTGTCAGTGTGAGCCATTAAAATCGAAAGTTCTTAACCAGAGGCAAAGAGAGAGGAAAAAAACACATGAAAGGAACACTCACCCTCTCCCTCAGCTTCCTCTCTTTCCTCTCCTGCACGGTGGAGAGGTAGTTCACTGCCGCGTACTCTATCACCGACAGGAAGACAAAGACGAAACTGACCCAGAGGTAAATGTCCACGGCCTTGATGTAGGAGACCCGAGGCATCGAGGCATTGACCCCGGTGATGATGGTGGACATGGTCAGCACGGTGGTGATGCCTGAAGGGATCAAACAGTTTAGTCACAACAGTGTTGGAAAGCTGAAACAAATGCTGAGGTGCTTAGAAAGGGCTGTATTCATGGTGCTATAATAAATTTGAATCCTAATATTCTCTATTACTAGTACAAACACATATAGAGAAGGTGATATGCAGCATTCAGCCGAGGGGCCTCTAGCATAGCTGGTAACTCTTAGCTTAGAAAATGGAATTGAAATTTTATTTATATGGTGCATTTGCTACACTCAGTGTGCTTTACATAAAAAAAGAAGTACCCACGTCCAATTTAGAATCAACAATTAACCTAACATGCCGATGCAAAGGATAGGATGAGATGGAGGCTTATCGTCCGCTGTGGCAAGGCCTAAAGGAAGCAGCTGAAAGAAGAAGGAGAATTAACCTAACATGCATGTCTTTGGCCTGTGGGAAGAAACTGGAAGCCATCAGAAGAAACCCCACGAGGGGACGGGGGGAACGCGCGAACTCGGCAGCCTCCAGCTAACAACTGCAGATACAGCACCATGCAAAAGACTTGAGCCATTCTTTCTTTCTTAATATCTTGCAAGGAAAAGGGGAAATAGGTGTAGCCATTTATTGAAACATATGCAAGCATACATGGAAAGTATCTAAAAGTGTGTAAATTCCTCTGCACAGGTAAACAAATGAGAAGGACAGCATGACATACCAAGTGGTACCCTGGCTGGTACAGCCCTACGGTCAATCCAGAAGGACACCCAGGACAGCATAACCATCAGAGTAGCAGGGAAGTAAGTCTGCAGCAGGAAGAAGAAGATGTGGCGCCGCAGGGTGAAGTGGATGTACAAACGATTGTACCAGCCTAGGAAGACGAAGCATCACCATTATTCACACATTGTCGTATGCTGGCTGCTGATATACCGTATCAGGACTTGAAGCAGAGGTTCCCAGCTATTCTGGCAAAGAGTGATAGGACATAAAATCCCTTTTATGCTTCAGGTTGCTCGGGAAAGTGACGTATGATAACAAAAAGGCTGCCAGGCTTTCACAGTAGCTTTCTAGCAGCATACAAGTGGTTGGCAGGAGTCTGATTGGTTTTGTTTTGCAGCAAGGATTAAATATTAGTACAGTCTTTTTGGTGTAACACTCAGCGGACACCAGTTTCATGTAAGGAACACTTGATCCTTTAGTTGAAGAAGGCTTACAAAAGGAAATGAGATTTATTGAAGTTTGAATTCAATTGTGATTTAGTTTTGCATGTATTATGCGCACATTTGTCGCATTTGCATAATCACTTTGATTTGGGTGTCTTCCTTGGAAGTAGGCGTGTTGTGGATTACAGTACCTGTGCTGCTGTAGAAAGCCAGCTTGGTGGTGGTGTGAAATTTCTGGATGAGGAACTGGGACAGGGATATTCTGTCGTCCGTGTTCAGAGATTCGTTCCCTTTCTTCCAGTACAGCATCAGGTCGTCGTCTGTGTACGCATCTGCAGAGGAAACACGTGCGAAGAGAGAGCAGATCAGGACAGATGACGACGTGGAAACGTGACAGGCGTCAATTCGAAAGCCCCGGAAGCTTTTGTAGATGCTGGGATTTTCACTTAACAGTTCATCACACGGTGACTTTTCTAGTCTTGCCACTGGTGGGGATATGGGAATGCCAAAAAAACTTTCCAGGCTGAGATTTCATGAGCTGCTGTGACATTTTGGCCTCTGGCTAGTGCAAAAAGAAGAAATAATATTCTTTTTCTGGGAACCATGAAGCTCAGCAGCAGATATACCATGGTCTATGTCACATTATATTGTGATCTGCACAGTCGAGCTGTTTTACTCTCTGTCCAGACCTTATAATACCGACCAAGCGTTACACAGAGAAAATAAAGGTGTGCCTGACAATCATGAATCCACTCACAGCTCTCGATCTCCAGTGAGCAGGTTTGCGTGTCCAGGGGAAAGCGGCTGAGGTCCATGTTGCACATGGCGGTGACTGTGACTCTGCGTGGAAAACAGGCAGGACAGTAATGAACAATCAGAACAGAAGTGGGAATGTCACCTTCTCAGAGTTATACAAGTTCAAAGTCATGGTGTTTGTTTCGCGTATGATAACGAGGCTTCTGGCTTTGACGACTTCTTTTTCATGCAGTTGTTTTTGTGTGCTGCTGTTTTTTTTTTTTAAAGAGCATCATTCAAGATTCTTTGTTTATTCAGGTTCCTCCTTACACTCCCCCACCTGCAGAGCTGTTTCACTTCTCTCCGCTCTTCCTCTTGTTTTCCCCAATTTTAATCAAGTGTCCTCATGCCGCGGGGTCACTGGAACGCAGACTGGTTTAGAAATGACTTTCCTGATTGAATAGTGGTTAAAGAATGATTTGACTTCTCCTCTCCGCCCGGCCCAGCTGATTAGAGTAATCAAATGCAGTTCCAGGAAATTCCGATGGACCTGCTGCGGCGTTCCACACAGCAAATCAGCGGCAACCTTTCCAGGCAATTTTATACGACCTTCTTATATCTCTTAACTGTCTCTGTTGGGAATAAACTTTTTTTCTATTGTGATGGTTTTTATTATCATGCATAGAAATTCCTTTCCTTTAAAGTGCATGCAAAAGCATTTCGGGCTCTCGGGGTAGGTCTCACACCTGAGACTGTAGAGCACGTTGCCGTCGGGATAAACCCTCAGCATGACGTTGTCAGTGGTGGTGTCGTGGATGAAGGAGCGCTTGGAGTGAACGAAGAACATATCAGGAACCCAAATCTTTTTAACCAGGCGACTGTCGAAGGTCATGCTCTGGTTGTTGGTGCTCGGAAACGAAAGCCGCTCGTCCTTCCAGTAATGGCGCAGGTACAGGGTCATGGTGAAGTCCTGCAGGGGGAAAAGAAACTAGAGTTATAGTGCATTAGTGCGAGAGGAAAAATGCAGTTCTGAAATACATAAACACAAACGTCTGGATGACGTTTTTCTGCGCTTTTTGTTTTTGTCAAGTAATCAATAATTTGACTTCACTGCTGTTTGAACGGTTTCTTCCATTTCTGTAATGTTTCAAACCCTCAAAACACATTTCTGCCCATCAGAATCACACAGAAACACTCGGCAATAAAAACGATGCACTCCTGAGTGTTATCATCTCCCTGCTCACCTTCGGCCTTTCTCAAGCACGGCAAAGCTTTCTTAAACTCACTTAAGAAATGTCAAGTTATAATATTGGAGTAATTAAGCCATGTGTTTATATGTTTGAACCGGAAAACAGTTCAAAAGGAGAAGGGTGAACTGTATAGGGTCTATATATCAGAGTGGTCCAGTGTAAGGTTATGCTATTCAAGAGGATAAGAAAATCCTTTGTGCGGATATATAAAGATCATACCGATGAGGCTTTGCTGAGGTTATAAACTCCTCATTGCCATGAAAAAGATTCATACTGACCATGTCCACCTCTGAGATGGTATCCAGACTTTCAACCTGAACATCTACACCGACGGGAATTGGGGGGCCTGAAAGAAAATGGCATCATATCAGCAGTTTATTGTTATTAATGTCGTTTTTCTGCACATATGCAGGCAGAAAGCCCAGATGACTCAATGTGAACAAGAAAACGTAAAAGAAACAAATGCACTAATTTAAATAAGCACAGATGCGACAGTAGGTGGAGTCATTTGAACCTTTTTTCCCGTAGAAACCACGAATCGCACACACACGCGTAGAGCCGCTGCTCGTGACATGATGGTTACAGTTTGGCTCAGATTTCTTCTCTTGACCTATTTTAGCCCTTCTACTCTGCATCATCATCATCATCCTCCACCAGCACACAAATGCAATCAGGTCATAATAACGGATCAAAGTGGATCCAGCGGTGAATGAAACGCAGCTCGCTCTTTCACTTCTAGACGTACCTGATGGTTAAAGCCGGACACCAAAGGATTCTGCAAGAGGTCATCTGGTGTGTTTTCAGCAGCAGATTGTTGTGTGATTAAAAGCAGTCTGGTAAAAACAGCACATGGCTTTTCTTTTTCTATGTATTTACTTTTTTTGGGTTAAATAGGGCATCTCAATTTATGTCAACAGACAAATGCATGAAAAGAGCTAAAAAGCTATACAGAACATTATTACTTAGTGTGTCTCCGGAAACAAAAGCCTGTGTGCCGTTATTTCAACATAATCCTAAAGAAAGCTGACATCAAATCCCTCTGAAATGCAGTGAAGCAAAGGCAATGTGTTAACACTCTGGTGATGTAAAGCACTGAACTGGAATTGGAAATTCTCACACAGCTTGAAAGGAGGGTGTCAATCAAGAGCTTAATGCTTACAAGGCAGGACACAACGGCTGCACAGATCTTATTCAGCTGCTTTTATCATTAAAAAAAAAAAAAAATATTTTTTTCTGGTCTTCTAC
>VOQJ01037588.1:0-18070 GCA_015052665.1 Apistogramma diplotaenia | reverse complement strand
GTAGTGTGGTTTTGTGTGTTTTTTTTTTGTTTTTTGTTTTTTTTTTTTTTTTTTTTTTTTACAGTAGTAGTGCTGACCGAGCAAATGCAACATCTACCTGCTGCACAAACTGACACAGGTAACCAACACCCAGGAGGAAACTTTTAGATTTATCATACTGACACTTCAAACCCAATATAGTGGACCATGGTATTAAAAAAATTATACTTAAATTAGGGGCATATCATGAAAATGCAATGTATATAGAGTACCAAAAAAAACACAACATTGTTTTTGTATTCTGAGAGGTTTTTAAAGAGTTCGTCTACACCAAATTTCGGGAAGATGGAAACCATCTGTGCTCGTAGGCAGAGAAAATCAGATTACTGGACTAAGTGCTGTCACTATTTTGCTGATATTGGTATTTTAATAGAGCCACGTGAGAAGCTGAGCAAATTATTGTGACACACTTAAGACTTTTTGTGAGCGTTTGTCTTACATACTGGTTCCGGAGTTTTAGCACAGCATGGCGCGGCATTAAAAATTAATCTTTCAGTTCATTATCAAAGTTTTCATTCTTACTTACAGTTATTGTGCTCGGAGGGACACCACAGGAATCAAACTGATAAGGTTTCTGTGTGTGTCACTGGTATATTTCTGCACTACTTCTTTTCACTTGTTCACCAACATTTACAGCAATACAAATATATCTGTGATAACATACTGCATCTCATAACCCCCAAAAAATGGCCATTAAAATGCATAATCAATACATGAAGATTCGTTATTAGTCAACAATTAATGTCAACTATTTATAAAAAAGATGGCATTTATAAGCAGCAGGATATGTGATGTTATAAACCAATTTTACACTTTTTAACTCGTAAATTATAGTGTCATAAATAGCTAAGGGCGTTAAAATTTGTATTTCTTGCGTGTCGGAAAAATTATATTTTTTTTCCAGCACAAGGGAAGGGGAGTAATAAAGCATGCAAACAAACATATAACCCTCCGCAGTTCACATTCAGACCAAATCCAGGAGCGGATGATGCAATCTTCTACATACTGGAGAAAGCTAACTCCCATCTGGAGCAATGGCTGCATGTTGGGGCTCACCGATCTCTGGTTTTTTTCAAGTGCATTTAGTATGATTCAGGTTCTGTTACTGAGAGAGAAAATATATAAAATATCAGTGAATAAGTCCACCATCTCATGGATTACTGACTACCTGGCACACAGGCTGCAGTATTTGACGCTGCACTGTCTAATTTGGTGATGTGCAATACAGGATCTCCTCGGGGGCCTGTGCTGTCTACCTTCCTGTTCAGCTTGGACACCTCAAACTTTTAGTACAACTCCTGGCCATACCACCTACAGAAATACTCTGACAGTTTTTCAGTGCTTGGATGTATTATTGATGGGCAGGGGGAAGAGTACAGAGAGCTGGTGGATGATTTGGGGGAATGGTCTGGGAGGGATCGTCTGCTTCTGAATGATGAATGATGTGGTGGAATAACCACCTTTTCACTATAGCAATAATTAATTTATTTTTATTTTTTCTATCTACAACAGGTTGTTCCAAGTTTTTGCCTTTGTAAAAGCGGGCAACTTAATCTGAGCTCTCTGTATTAAACAAATGGGGGAAAGAAAAGAAAACCCTCTGTGACCAAACAATTTAATATTTTTAATTTCCTTTGCTTCAGTAAATGGTTTTCCAACAATAAGTTCACATGCCATTGTGTAATAAGGATAATTTTTAGGGATGCACTGACATAGCAGCCATCGGTATCAGCCCATGCTCGGATTGATATGCAGACTAGCAAATGTTTATCTGTAGTATCGCATCTATTCTACGCAGGCTGTGTTAAAAAAGAGAAATAAACTGTTATTTATTTAATATTTGTTTATAAAGAAAAAAGCATTTGTTTCTATGGCACAAAATGAGTAACAACGCCCAAAGCAAAACTATCAAACTAAAAATATCAGTCACACATGGGTCAAAGTGCTCTTTTAAAACCAGTTTATTGCACCGACTTTCACAATAAGTGATTTTCTTCCAAACTGGCACAGGGATTACAGGGTATCTTACCTCTTCTACTCCTCTGCTCGACCCACATACAAGAGGTCACTGTGCACAGTCAACACACGGCAATAAGCTCCTGCGCTGGCTGCAACATCTGCGTCTGTTAATGTAGCCACAAGACCTTAAAACGCTCTCACGTGTTTACACTGCGCCTGTGAGCGCTGGCTTGTTTTTTGTTTTTTTTCTGTGCTGAAGCTGCGTCACTCTCTGGCTTGGCCAACGAACGATCGCCATTCGCTGATCGCCAAGTGTTTTTAGCTTAATTTTGCCCTGAATTTAGTCTGTCAGACCGAGAGACCCCGCGGTTTTTCTCACGCTTTAGGTCGTGGAGGGAAATGTAAACAAATCATATGTCCCGTGTTAAAAAATTAAAGATTATAGGCGATGATCAGGACCTGTTAATGACTTTGTTTTGGGTGTGATGGGCCCGATTGGGGCCTGAGAGGCATTCGTCAGGGTTAAAAATGCTATACTGTGATGTCATTGGCTGACGCGGTCCTGGCGGGGAGTTGTGAAGTTTACTGTGAGCTTGGAGCTTAAGCAGCTAAATGTTTACTAAAGTCATTAATATGTAACGCTCCTTCTATGACTTCCACCACGATCGGCTGCACGAAGGACATCGTAAACACTCTCAGACGGACTAAGACGCGTTCCGATGAAAATGAACTGAAAGTTTGTTTTGGTCAGCTTCGAGTTGGCGGCACCAAGCTAAAGATAGTGCTAGCAGCACCGAGAGCCTAATCGAGATGAGTACTTCACGGGAAATTAAACGTAAGTGCCGATTTACTTTTTCTTTTTCGTGTACATTTAAAGCTTAAAGGTGCTTGTAAGTCACGGTTGTTTTCGATTGTTTGCAGAGCTGCAGAAAGCAAAGAGCAAAGCCCAGAGCAGCAACAACTTAAAAGAGGAAGCCAGCATCTGCAATCAGCTAGGAGAGCTGCTGTCCAGGAGCGGTGAGTATCAGCATTTTAGCTACGTGATGGGGTTAATTATGAATGTGCACATAAGTATTTATTTTGAAACTCCAGCTGTGGATTGTTTGTGATCCTCACAGTTTCCTGCCACACCCTCACTGTACTGTATTTGTTAACGCCACTCGAGAATAAGCCTAGTTTTTTTTCCTAATATTTTTTTCATCCACGGGTTCCTCTTTTTCATTCTTTTTTAATTGTGTAAAATTGTATAAAAGTGGATAAAAGCACCAAAACCTGCATGTTTATTCTGGAGACACTTGAATTTTCCAATTTGGCAATGTCACTTTAGATTTAGACTTCTTTATACAGCATGTCTCATTCACCCATTGACACCTGCTCTATATCTTGAGCCATCATAAACAAGATTTTAGGAGGCCATAGTTCAGAATTTGGTAACTGGTGAGGAGTATATGATGTCCATCCAGGAAATATGATCAAAACATAAAGTGTTTTCTGTACTGACCCCACACTCAGACTTCTGAAGTCGACTTCTTCATGGTTGAATGTGTATGACTTGACACTGAGATTATTCCTGCCTTAATCAACAACCTTCTTAAAAATGCCTGCCATCATGAGTGTTCAAAGGGCTAATGGGCTTTATCAAAAAGTCATCATAAATCAATGTGTGCACCCGTTTTGCTGCTTGTATCCACCTGAAAATTATTTCCCTGCAAAGTTATGTGTTGCACTACAAACCACCTGATGAGTTAGATTAATGTAAACTGTAATTTATTACTGTGTGCTGCTCAATATATTAATTCTTTCATTTTTATACTGCTTTTCCACCCAATTTTTGTGTTTCAGTGTGAATTCTTTCTTTTGCCTTCCTCATTAAAAATTTAACATCTACATTACTTTTCTTGATCGTTGTGTCCTGTCGGCTTCGTGTGTGTCTCAGGTGACTATCAGGCTGCCATTAGGGAGCACCAGCAGGAGTTGGCGCTCTCTGAAGTGCTGAATGATGTGATTGGACGAGCTGTGGCCAATCGTAAGATAGGAGAGTGCTATGCAGAGTTGGGCAACATTGAGGCAGCTTTGAAAGTAAGTAGACTGACATGCTCAAGCTTATGAAGGCTTAACCTTGTCTTCATTTCTAATTGAAGTGGTTTTTACGGCCTGAATAAGTGGATGTTTCTGTCTCCTCCAGCACCAGCGTCTTCACCTGGACCTGGCTCGATCTGTCAGAGATCATGCTGAAGAGCAAAGGGCGTTGGCCACTATCGGTCGGACCTACCTCTTCCGCTTTGAATCAGACCCATCAAGGAAGAGCTTGGAGCAAGCGGAGGATGCCTTCAGGAAGAGCTTGGCCATTGTGGAAGACCGCCTGGGGGGTGTGTGCTGTTTGTTTTGTCGGGCCTTGTTCTTGATTATTAAACTACTTAGAGGCTTCTTATTGGTTTTTGGGTGATTTCTTTGTTGCATTATTCCTAATCCTCCCTTGCAGGGACTGTGCCCCAGCGAGAGATCAGTGAGATGAAGGCACGTCTCTTTCTCAATCTCGGTCTGGTCTGTGATCATCTGGGGGAGCCCAAACGCTGCAGCGAGTTCATCCAGCGAAGTGTAGTCATTGCTGAGTAAGGACATCCTAAACTTTACTACATTTCTAAGCGGGAAAATGGTTGTGAAATTATCATATTTATCTTTTTCACAGACAATTCATAACAGCTTTATAAACTGAGATATATTCATTCTTCTCCTGTAAAGGAAGAGCCAGCTGCTGGAGGACCTCTACCGTGCCAAAGTTAACCTGGGCAACATCTACTTCCGCAATGGTCAGCACTCTAATTCTGTCCGCTGCTTTGAGCAGGCCAAAGAGTGCGCCAGGAAGATGAAAGACAAATTTAGTGAGAGCGAGTGCTTTCACTGCATCGGCAAGGTATGAGCACCACCAAATCCTCTTATTTTCTTTTGCTGTGATCATGCAGGTTGTAAAGTGTGTGTGGGTGCGTGTTAACGTGGCATGCCAACAGGTGCAGCTGTCTCTGGGTGATTTTGTAGCAGCTAGACGATCTCTGAAGAAAGCTGTCTTGCTGGGTTCCCAGCAGCCGCTGGACAGGCTGGCAGTGAAGAAAGTCTTTAAATATGGTGAGTGAACATGTTCTCATCTATTCAGACATGCTGTTAGTTTTTTGTTTTGTTTAGATTGTTGCGTTGACGGCACAGTGTTTTGCCTGTTACATAGCTGACCGAGGCTATAAATTAGAAGAGGAGTTGGGAGAAAATCAGGGCAAAAACATCAACTCCCACCAGGCTGTAGAGTTGGCAGAGCAGCTCGGGGACCTCTGTTGTAAAGTTGGCTGCTACAGCAAAGCTCTGGAAGCTTATCAAGCTCAGGTGAGACACATCACACTGGTCACATGGGCCATTCTCAAATTTACTCACTTCAAGGGTAGCTTGTAAATGCTGCTAATTGTATAAAGCACTGTTGGTATTGTGGTGTAGCTAAAGAGCGCTGAAGCATTGGGAAAGCCTGCCAGGGAGCTGGCTGTCATCCACGTGTCCCTGGCTGCAACCTACACAGACCTGAGGCGACACAGCAAGGCAGTGGAGCATTACAAAAAGGAGCTGGCGTTACGAGAGGGCAGCTCTACTGAGGTGATCGCGAGTAACCTGCAGATTCATCCAGTATTGCTCTCTTACAATCTGTTCTTTGGTACACATGAATATGTAACTTATTACTTATATTTGTGTGTATTAGGAGTGCAGCACATGGCTGAACATCGCAGCTGCTCAGGAGGAGGGTGGCTGTGCCTTGGAGGGTGTAGAGAGCAGCTACAGTGCAGCTTTGCGCTGTGCTCAGGAGTCTGGGCAGGCCCGACTGCAGGTGAGGTGGTTATGCTGCGTTTCAACTTTAACTTCATATTTAATCAGACTTTTATTGAGCTATGAATTCATATACTGTAGTGAAGAATGCTTTGAAACCTAAGAGAAAAGAGTACCACAGACCAAAGCTCACTTTCACTCCCACAGAAACGCGTGCTGAGGCTCTGGCTGGCGCTCCAGAGACGAAGCAGCTCACCGGATGCTGACGATACCGAGGCGAGGCTGCAGGAGCTGTGTGCCTCAGAGGGCTGGAATCCAGATGGCAGTGATGGTGAGGAGGAGGAAGAAGAGGAGGAAATGGAGAACAGTGAACCTCTGGATGATAGTGATGTCATCCTCTCAGACTCAGGTACATTGTGCTCTGATAGCTCTAACAGGAAAACACTGGCATTTCTAGACAAAGGGCTGCTTTGACTTACGGGACCTTTCATGTGGGTTCTAGACGATGACCTGGAGGGTTATGACAAGATGGTGTCAGGAAGAAGGAAAACAGGACGGGTGAGTGATACGCGAGCTGTCAGTACGTCTTTGTAGATGGTGTTTTAGATCTTCAGTCTCTGCCTTTTTTGTCTCTGTCTTCTGCTTTAGTGGAACAAGAGGAATGAGAAGGGAGAGACGTCTCTCCACAGAGCATGCATAGATGGGAATCTGAAGCAGGTCCAATACCTGCTAGAACAGGTACAAAAAACAAAACACATTTATTCTTTTTATTAAATAAGTTTTAATTTTGGAATTAGATGGGAAGGACATAAAATGTATCCACATGTAAATTGATTCACTTGTTGGTTTGAAGCTGATGGTTGGTGGTGACTGTACTGAACAGGCTTCTATAATGTACACTGTATTGCCAAAAGGTATTCTGCCTTCACACACACAAACTTGAGTGGCACCCCATTCGTAATCCACAGAGTTTAATATGATGTCAGCCCGCCCTCTACAGCTATAACAATGTAAACTCTTCTGGGACGGCTTTCCACAGGTTTAGGAGTGTGTTTATGGGAATCTTTGACCGTTCTTCCAGAAGCATATATGTGAGGTCAGGCCTGGCTCTGAGTCTCTGCTTTAATTGATCCCAAAGGTGTTCTACAGGGTTGAGGTCAGGACTCTGTGCAGCCCAGTCAAGTTCCTCCACAACACACCTGCTCATCAAGTTAAATTCAGTTATATTTATACGGCGCCAAATCACAACAAACAGTCGCCTGAAGGCGCTTTTTATTGTAAGGTGAAGACCCTACAATAATTACAGAGAAAAGCCAACAGTCAAAACGACCCCCTCTGCAAGTTGGGAGCAAAATGTCTTGATATGCTGAAGCATTAGGAGTTCCTTTAACTGGAACTAAGAGGCTGAGCCCAACTTACGAAAGACACCCCCACACCATGATCCCCCCCCTCCACCAAACTTTACACTTGACACCATGCAGTCAGACAAGTACCGTCCTCCTGACAACCACCAAACCCAGACTCATCCATTAGCTTGCCAGATTTAGAAGCATGATTCGTCACTCCAGAGAACACGTCTCCACACTCTAGAGTGGATCCATGTGATGGATTCTCAGGCATCATTCATAATAGAAATAAACAGACAGCACACACAATGGTCTTTCACGACTTGCTAGCAAGGGAGCTAACCGGCCTCCTCCCTGCCCAGCTGAGCTCTGCCGGCCCACTCCGCTCCGGCCGGAAGTGACCTCAGCTGAGCAACTCAGCTGCTCGCTCCTTGCAGCAGGCTTTTATTTACAAAATAAGTGTCATAAAAGTCACATGACAGAACGTACATGACCTCACACAATACGCAGGTTACAGCAGGTAGCAAACATTCTTAGCTCCTCCTATTTCCTTAAAACATCAGAGTGGCGTACGTGTATGTATATATTGTAGGCTTGGATCAGCCTATAAGTAACTGCATTTAAAGCACAAGAAAGAAACAGTTTTATATATTCATATAAATGAATACAACAGAAGTGATGATAATTTCTTATTAAACAGAAAGATTTCTCTATAACCCTAACACCACGAAGCTCTCTACACACTCTTTTGAGGGCCACGTGACGTTTGGAGGTCTGTAGCAACTGATTCTGAAGAAAGTTGGTGACCTTGGTGCACTTCAGCATCCGCTGACCCCACTCTGATTTCACACGGCCTACTAATTTATGACTGAATCGCCGTCATTCCCAATCTCTTCCACTGACAAGTTGACTTTGGAATACTTGGTAGCAATGCTTACCACGTTGGAATCCACCGAGCTTCATGTGTGAGTTCTTGGTTTTATACACCTGCGGTCATGGAAGTGCCTGGAACACGTGAAATAAGGGACCGCTTTGTTTTTCTAGCGGTTATATATGCCTGCTGTAGCCTGTGTTCGCCCGGGGTCTCTGGTCACCACATCACTGCTGGTCTCTTCATGTGTGGCTTTCTTCTCAGCTCAACTGAAACTCGGTACCAAACTTCTTGGACTCGAACATCTTGCCTGAGCTTGTTAAATATTTACCACATTAAAAACACATCATCTCATTTGATGAGAACATCAATTGGCTCAAATATAAGTTATTTATAAAGAGTGTTCATGAAGATTGCATAGGGGGGGAAAAATAAACCTCAGACAGAATCTGTAACATCAAACAGCCTGAATGATGTGATAACTTCTGTTTGTCTACATATCAGAGTCACCCGGTAAACCCCAGGGACTACTGTGGCTGGACTCCTCTTCATGAGGCATGCAACTATGGTCACTATGGTAAGTCATTTCAGATTCTTGAGAAATCTGTGCTGCCACCGTCCCGCCCCCGCTCACATGTTCTTTCATGCAGATATTGTAGCTCTGCTGTTGGAGCACGGCGCTAACGTTAATGATCCCGGCGGCCCTCTGTGTGAGGGAATGACTCCTCTCCACGATGCCGTCGCGTGCGGCAATTTAGAGGTGGCGAGGCTCTTGGTGGAGCGAGGCGCCTCCGTTACGCTCCTCAACTCCAAGGTTTGTGCTACACGTTTAACCGGCTCGTCATCTAAAGCTTCTATTTCAGCAGGATTCTTTTTTTGCTGGCAAACAAGTGCAGGAAAATGTTGGACTTTAATTATGCCTTGTTCAATCCCGGCAGGAGATGCAAATCCCTTTGGGGATTGTGTCCACAGAGGCAAAATCAGTCTGCTTATTGCCTGAAAACTTGTTGACCTAGCTTTCTTGCTGTCTGGTACTGAGGAATGTTTGAAAACTCAGACATCTAAAGTCTGGTGAGGAATGAAACCCCCAGACCAATGTTGAAGTCACCCCACCTTCCTCAGAGAAAGTCCTGTCTGCTGCACTTTTGTGCATCACCCTGTCGTTTTCATCCTCCTCCTCAGGGTGAAACCGCCTTGGACACCTTGCGTCAGTGGCAGAGGACCTACAGCAAGGAGCTGGATCATGAGACCAGGCAGGAGTGTGTTGCTACAGAAAGACTTCTGAGGAAGGCGCTAGCAGGGGGAGGTGAAGCTCTTGCATCACCACACCGTGTTAGCCTTGGTGTGCCTTTTTAAATCTGCTTTCAAACGCTCGTTTTTCTCACTTATCTCTGCCGACCACAGTGCCTGCTGCTCCGGCCCCGGCCAAGCCTTTTGATGCCCTGCAAGACAGCCAGCTGTTTGATGCGGAGAATTCTGAGCCGCTGTCGTCCGTTGGAGGGGGCTCTTCCTCCAGCCAAGACTGGCCACGAAACGGGAGCTCACAGGTGAAAGCAGCAGCAGCAGCCGCAGCAGCCGCCAGCCCCAAACGACGGCAGACCAATGGCTCAGCAGGGCGGCACAGAGCCAGAGGAACAGAAGCTGCTGTACTGTATGGGGTAATGTCTGATGATGCTTTCAGTTTGCATGAAACAACACATTGCTTTCTTTTCAGAAGTGTACTAGATAAAGGTCCATTATATAAGCAGAACTCTTCAGCTCTACAGTTATGATACGTGATGTGTAATGTGTTGTTTAGATTGACAGCAGCAGCTCAGATGATAGTGACCCCGACTCCCCGGTCAGTCCTCTCCGTCCTGTCCGTCAAAGGCACGGTTTCCCAGCAGCTCAGAGTCAAAAAGAACCTCCTGCGCACAAAGAACCCGCCTCAGTTCCCAGCTCGGGACAAGAAAGCACGAGGCAGGCCTCCACGCCGTCTGTCTTCACACGAGAGGAGTACCACAGTGCCATCAGAGGCTTGGGGAGCGCCAAAACACGTCTCCAGGGTCTCTCGCAGCCTCAGTTCTCCAGCACACCTGCCGTTTCATCCAGCAACAAACCGGCTCTTGTTCCTGAGGAAGAGTATGTGGCTGATTGGTTGGAAGATGATTTGGGGGAAATCCAGCCGAAGAAAAAGAGGAGGCTTCGAATGGAGCAGAATGGACAAAGAGGGGAGGAAACTCTTCTGTCTTCTGAAGCTCGAAGTCAAAACAAGCATTTAAACTCAGACGCAGCCTGCAGAGGTAACTGATCCGGCTTTGTTTGTCTCTCTCTCTCCTTTTTCTAGCCTGAGCTTCATTGTGCTCTTCTTCTTTCAGAATCTGCAGTTTCCTCCTTGTCCAGCAGGGGTCCCTATCAGAAAAAGAACAGCTCAGTGAAGCCTCACCAGATCAAAATGACTCAGATGCCAGGGGTCGCCAGACTGGGGAGAAGAGAGGTGAACCGCTCACACAGTCCCACTGTCACCGATGACGACGACATGAGATCGGACACACCTCCACCACCTCCGCATATCCTCAGCCAGGTCAGAAGTCAAATGCTCTTCCATTCTTTGATGGAGGAGCCTTAGAGGAATGCTCATAACACAGTGATTACAAATGAGTATGAAACAGTCATAGTGAGAGTTTGCATTACTTATACAGGGAACGTGGACTCATTAAGACGGTTATTAATGATTCAGTGTCACTAGGGGCAAAGACTTAAAGATGATTAATGAGAATCTGCCTTCATTCTTGATTCGTTTTGAACAGTGATGAATGTAAATGAGCTGATCAAGAATTGAATATCAGATGACCGCGTTCGTGTTAGAAGTTTCTCAATATAATAACTTTACATACTGCTCGTTAATTTGGTACATCATGGTGAAATGTGTGTATTATAGGATCACTTGAGTAAATTCTGCTTTCCTTTCTCCTCAATTTATTTTTATTCTAGCTGCCAACTCAAACTTTGGTTGCTTCCATGCCCGCGTCACTTCCTCCACCAATCAGGATGAGGGTCAGAGTTCAGGAAGATGTCTTCCTAATCCCAGTTCCACAAAGGTCTGTGAAAATGTTTTGACTGAGCCAAAGAGCTTTTACTTGAAGGACCCACTTAAAGTTTATTTTAGCTGTTTAACTGACTCCCATTGCTCTGTATCCCAGTGAGGCCAACTCCTGCACTGTGTCGTGGCTGTGTGAGCAGGCAGCTCAGCGTTATTACCAGAAATGTGGCCTCCTGCCTCGTCTCTCCCTGCAGAAAGAGGGTGCCCTGCTCTCCCCGCAGGACCAGCTGCTGACCGTCCTGCACACCAATGAAGAGGTGAGACCAGAAGTGACCATATTTGGATAGCAGTTTAAAAGATGGTGGTTTGGTTTGTAGATAATCTGTCTATAATGTGATTTTAAGCACGTGCATTATGAAAGTATATGTTCTTTGTACCAGGCTGCAGAGATGCTTTAGGAGATCAGCTCACTTTTGGATCTATCCTCTAGTTGTCATTCATAGGAACTGCAGTTTTTGGCATTTAACCCTTGACTTCACTCTCCAGCCCCAGTGCAGGATGCTGATGGTGTTGTGTTACAGGTTCTGGCTGAAGTTTGTTCGTGGGATCTCCCTCCTCTCCCCGAGCGCTACAAGAAGGCCTGTCAAAGCCTGGCAGTGGGTGAGCAACACACTGAAATGCATGCAACAACACACCCATATACATTTCTGTGTCCTGTTATAAATTAATATGTCTCTTTCTGCCTGTAGATGAGAACAGGCGTGTCACCCGGCTGTGTGAGGTTCAGGACGGGGGTTCCTCTGTGTCGGTGTGTGGCCTCAGTTTGGCCGCCTCTTCCCTGAACCCGCTCCTCCGTGCCTTTAAACTTCAGGCCAGCCTCACAGAGCTGCGAATTTCCGGCAACCGTATGCCCGACAGCCTTCTCCCTGAACTCGTCGCCACAACACTCACCATGCCTCGGCTACAACTGCTGGACATTTCTGCCAACTGCGTTACGGCCAATGGGCTGGAGAAGGCTGTCAATGCTTTAAAGGGACAGAGTGCTCCTGCGTTCCCGGTAATGGCCTCAGAGGGTGTGCTTGAAAACAATTTGACACCATATTCGGCACTGTTTGCCTCTAGGTTTACCGTCTAGTCTGTATTGTAAAAATTGAAAAGTCAGTGATCAGCTTTAGTTGATCACATGTTCATGAGATGAGAACTTAAAAATAAAAACTATTCGTGAGAAAGGCAGGTAACGCCTTTTCTCTCTAATTGCTTCTGTGATGTGTTATTTCTGACTTCGGTAAACCGGTGTTGGTGCTAAAGTATCATCTCACCTTCAAACTTGTTTCCGTTCGCCATGTTGGTTTGCTTTGTGTCTGTTTCCACTCAAAGTGCCTGGAGGAGCTCAACTTGAGTATGAACCCACTGGGGGACGGCGTGTCCGAGCCTCTGTCCTGTCTGCTGTCCTGCTGCCCCGTGCTAACCAAGCTGTCTCTGCAGGCCTGCTGCCTCACCGCCCGTTTCCTTCAGCAGCATCGACTGCTGCTAGGCAGCGCTCTCACAGGTGACTCTAACAAGCAGATTCAGTGGGGGGTTTTTAAGCTTAACTGAACTGCATTTGCTTGCACTGAGCTCAGTAAGCTCATGCATTTACATCTTTTGACCTTACAGGTACAGGCCACCTCAGATCAGTGTGCCTATCCCACAATGCACTGGGCTCAACCGGCTTTGAGCTGGTGTTGAAGACCCTGCCCTTCCAGTACCTCACACACCTGGACCTGTCAGCTGTGTGCAGGGGGGCTACTGACTACCCGGCACTGGAACACCTCACCAAAGTCTTGTCACAGGTGTGCGCACAAAGTAATCATGCGATATGATTAAATGTATTGATTGGTCAAAAAAGTGTAACTGTGCAATGAAATACCGACTTTTTTTCCCCCCTTTTGTAGGATGAGTGTTCTCTGACACACCTGAGTCTGGCTGCAAACGCTTTGACAGACAGCAGCGTAGCCGCCTTAGTGAGGTTTGTGTGGCGTTTTCAAAGTTCATTGTGGACACCAGCTGCTGTTTTAGCTCCTTTCAGAATGTTTTTGTTGCCCTGTGAATCATTCAAGCTTGAAAAGGGCACAAAACTTCAATGATGGACAAAATTTAAATAAATTGGCAGAGGCTCAAGACAAGTACTAAGTGTTTTGTGGTGATGTAAGAGCACCTATGTACACCCGCTCTCACGGCGAATGGGCTTTAGTTTGTTGTCACCCCCGTTTGAGCTTCTTTTTTCACTTTCAGGTGCCTCCCGTCGTGTCCGACCCTGGAGAGTCTGAATCTGTCGGGAAACCCGTCCGTTACATCTGCAGGACTTCTCAACATCCTGACGTCTGTCAGAGAGGCCCGTCGACCACTGAGGCTTCTGAACCTCGACGGTATGCATACAGTGGGGATAAGTGCACTGTGGATTTTCCAAGTTTTCCCATATACAAAGAATGGAGAGGTCTGTAATTTTTAGTGTAGGTACACTTAAACTGTGAGAGACAACACAGAGTTTCAGCTCCCTCCAGAGATTGGGTTCAGGTTTGGAGACACTCCAGGACCTTCTTACAGAGCCTCTTCTTAGTTACCTTGGCCTTGTGTTTGGGGTCATTGTCATGCTGGAAGACCCAGCCACGGCCCATCTGCAGTGCTCTTACTGAGGGAACGAGGTTGTTGGCCAAAATTTTGTGATACATGACACCATCCATCCTCCCTTCAATACGGTGCAGTCGTCCCGTCCCCCCTGCAGAAAACCCCCCCAAAGTAGGATGTTCCCACCCCCATCGGTGTTATTGGAGTTGTACTCATCCTTCTTCTTCCTCTAAGCACAGCGAGTGGAGTTGATACCAAAAGCTCTATGTTGGTCTCATCTGACCTTCTCCCTGCGTTCACCGTTTCACACCAAGTCGTGTTTCTGTGAAGGCTTTTGCAGCCTTTGCAGGCCTGTGCTCAGGAACATTTTGAAAACGAAATTGTTAATTTGTTCTTCTTCTTATGAGTGTTTGCGTTTGACACTTTTTTTGTGTGTGTGTGAATGTTCTGCATCTGTGCACCGAGGTGTTGCATGAGTAAACAGATGGTGATGATATGTGGTTTTAGAAGAAGGAAACGGTTTTGTTTTTTGATTAGTTGTAATCTGATTTGTGACGGGCGCTGAGAGTAAAGTTCATGTGCCTGAATTAAACCGACTAGAACAAAGGACTCAGCTTTAATTAAAATTTTAAATATTTCTCTGAGGAGAAAACTTGCAGCTTCTTTAAATGCTGATAATAATTTAAAATGAATTCACACCATCGCGCCCTACTCGGCTTATTTCATCAAAACCTCCACATGGTGCCATTATTGTGGGCCTGTTAATATGAAGCCCAACATAAAGGTGAGTCCACTATTTTTAGGGAAAGAAGTGAAATTGCATATGAAATCAAAAGTCTCCTTGTTGCTTCACCTGCAGGTTGCCAGGTCTCTGGCCCCTGGGACAGTGAAGATCTGGATAGTTTGTCAGAGCTGGTCCAGGATCTCCGTCTTTGCTCTCAGGCCCTGAACAAGCTGGATCGACAGGCCCTGAAGCAGAGCTGGGACACGCGTCAGTCACGCGGACACGTCCTCGACAGAAACACCAAGTGCTTCCTCTCTGCTGCCGCGTCCTCGTGAGGAAGGTGGGAGATGTTCTTTGATGATGATGATGAAGTGGCAGAACTTTGTTTCTGGGGTGGATTCTTTGTGATACAGTAAATGTTGAGCCAGTGTTTATAATAAAGTGCTTTTAAGGGTTTGTTGAGTGAAAAAGCATTAGGCTACACACGAAAGAAAATGTACACTTTAAAAAAAAATTCCCACCAATAATCTGTGCAGATAGCGTATGTTTTATGCATTTGGTCCCCCTTATTTATACATGTAAGTCTCAGCTGTATGAGGAGATTTTGTTAGCTGGGGATGTGTGTGTGTGTGTGTGTGTGTGTGTGTGTGAGAGAGAGCGAGGGGTTTTTTGGTGACTTAATGGTTCTTTTTTTCTCTGATTTAATGTGGGATCTGATTAAAAAATCAATTAAACTGACCCATGATTCTTATTGTTGATCTTTTTCTAGTCCCTTTTTTATGGCAGCACCTGTTAGCTAACAAACAGGAAACTACAGCTCATATGGGCTCACAATACTGGATCATAGAGACTGGGAATATGTTGCCTGGTCTAATGACTCTGGACTCAATAGAGTATGGACCCCCCCCCCCACTTCCTTTTAACAGTGGTTCAGGCTGGTGATGGTGCAGTGATGTGGGGGATATTTTCTTTCAGTCTCAGTACCAACTGAGCCACAGCCTACCTCTATTATTAATGACTGTCTGCATCACTTTATGACCAACGCACCATCTCACGCCTTTGTGACAGAAACAAAAGGTTATCAGATAATCGGAGCCGCTCGACCAGCTCTCGTAGTGAAAGTTTCATTGTTTAATAGCAGTGGCTGCCGCTCTGGGATCCCCATCTCTGAGATCAAGACAAAACACCTGAGACATCGTCCTGGGGTTTCCACAGAGACATCTCTGTGCATAAAAGCATAATTATCATTAGCATAGCAGCTATTTACCTAACAGCTGGTTAGGCTTTTTCTGCTTTAGTTGGTTGTGTTTATCTGCCAGATAAAGATCTCAACACAGTGATGGTGATGATGATGATGGCTGTGTTTCTGCCCCTCACCCCCACCCACCCACTTTCAGTACACACATTTGGCGTACTGCAAATCTTCAGTGGCGACTTGATTCTCTTCCAGAAAACGAGTGATGTTTCAAAGAACTGCACGCCAGCTTTCTGACCATTAAAGGTTTATGAGAAGTGTCACTACAGGAACCAGCAGAATTGTATATGACTCGCGAGCGCTCGCACTCATACCTCTGACCAGAATGGTTTCTCCCAACTTGAAGTTGCATTAAGGTTTGAGGAAAAACGGAGTCAGTGTGATTATTTCAGCTGTTTATTTCTATTAGCTGTGCACAGATGCAGACAGTTAATGCAGTTTGAGAAGAAAGCTGAAGGAGAAAAGTGATTATACTACAGACTACTGCGGACAATGCTTAGAATTTTTATTTTCCTTTTCTTTCAGATGCATTTTTAGGTTTTATTCATGCATGTGACATCAGTGAAACTCCTTAATTTCAATGCGGGGGTCTCACTTCCCCGGATTAAAGAACAGGTCCACCTCCTTTGGCCTGAGGAGAGCAAATCAGAAAAACAGGTTTTTAGGTGTTTAACCCTTAACATCTACAAAGTGGATGATGAACACTGCAGACACACTGAACATGAAAGCATTTAGATCAGGAATGCCCAAATCCAGGTCCTCGAGGGCCGGTGTCCTGCAGTTTTTGGATGCAACCCTGCTGCAACACACCTGAATCAAAAGGCTGAATCACCTCCTCAGTGTGCAGTTACGTTCTCCACAGTCCTGCTAATAGTTTGACTCACGTGTGTTGAAGCAGGGTTGCACATTAAAGCTGCAGAACACCGGCCCTCGAAGCCTGGATTTGGGTATCCCTGATTCAGATGAACCTTGATTTAAATCCTGATTTGGTTTTAGGTCAGTAAGACACAGTAATGGGAATTAACCTGCATGCTCCCACGTTGACGCAGATTGTCCTCACATCATCAGTGGTTGAGAGTTCCTCGATTAATTCTCTGAGGTGCACCTTCACAAATTTGGTGCACAATGATTTCAAGAAGCCGATTTCATTGCAGATGGACAGCAGCTTTGAAGACAGGATCTGTGAAAGTAAAACTTGCATTACTGCTCTGACCGAATGATCCAGTTAACTGCTGGTACTCGATTGGACATTTTACCTCTGCGGTGGCGTTTGGGCCAGCAAATTTCTTCACCTTGTTTAAAATCCACTTGCAAGCCCAGCACTTTCCTGGAAGCTGCAAATACAAGAGGCACAAAGTGATGCTTGTTAGCTTCATTGGCGGCTCTAACTTAGGTGTGGATGTGAGGGTGAATGCTTGTCTGTCATTCCTGTGATGGATTGGCTGCCTGACCACAGTGAAGCCTGCATGTTCTCCAGCACCACTGCAAAACTAGTCTGATAAGCCATCAGGACAACGGATGCTTCTTAACTACATGCTCCAGCATTTCTGGCAGATATACTATAGTTGTTGCTTTGATGACCTCATTAAATACAATGCAATATGATACTATTGCTTAACTTGTTGGGTATGTTAACTGAAGTTGACATGAAAAAGTTCTGACTGCAGAGCATGCCCCCTGATATTAAAGCACTCACACTGACCCCACTTGCGTGCACAGAGACTTCCATGTCCAGGTCCTCCTCATCATCAATGCTGACCTCTAAGGTTCGTCCATGGACAGCGCGGACTGTGATCCAACCAAACAGAAATGTTAAAGTACACTTTAAATCAGAAAGACAAGTCAATAATTTTGCAGTTTCAAATATATTCAAATGCAAACAAATATTAAGATATACACCCGAACATGCTGCCACAAGACACAGAAAGAGGAAGGAAGACATCATTGTGGCTAATGAGAGCTGATGCCTATCTGGGGCTGGAACGGCTTTTATAGGTCGATGGGCTGCACGGAGACTTTATTGCAAACCACATGTGAGCAGAAACCCATGTGGTTTGGAGACCACATTCTCAGAAAAGTGGCACACTCCCACACACACCCTCTGTCTGACATTTGCCTTTTCTAGTCAGTCAGTGCACTCACTCTCATCTATAAAAGATAAAGGCAGCTCTTATTTGAAGATTTAGATAACCATCTTTCTTTGGAAGACACATAAAACCTACCGTCCATGTTCAGGCCACAGTGATGCATTTATGCGTAATACTCGCATCACGTCTTTAAAGCTTATTGCAGTTGGATAAATGCAGATATTTGGGTTTTAGAGTAAACTGACTATGAAGTGACAGATGGAGCTTTGTTGTGTGTTATTGCTTACACTTATTGCTGTATAGCCAATGATTAAATCCTTAGAAACAAATAATTACATAATGCTATATATTTTGATGAA
>VOQJ01037587.1:0-17523 GCA_015052665.1 Apistogramma diplotaenia | reverse complement strand
TCCACCCTTATTTGCAAATAAATTATTTAAAAATCAGAGAATGTGATTTTCTGAATTTTTTTTCTCATTTTGTCTCTCATAGTTGAGGTCTACTTATGATGTCAATTACAGGCCTCTCTCATCTTTTTAAGTGGGAGAACTTGTACAATTGGTGACTGACTAAATACTTTTATTCCCCACTTTATATATGGGCTGGACATTTTTTTCAGTTCCTGGAAAATTAAGGAACTGATAGCACTGACGCTCACCTGCCCTAAATCCAATACAACACTTCTTGGAGATTATGTTTCAGTGCATCCGATGCTGTCAGGTTGCACCTCAGACTGTCCAGGAGCTCAATGTTGCCCTGGTCCAGATCTGGGAGGAGAGCCCCCCCCCCAGGACACCATCCGGCATCTCATTAGGAGCATGCTGTCAGGCATGCATGCAAGCATGTGGGGGCCATACAAACTACTTTTCCCACTGATGTGCTTTCACTCTTTCTTTAATTTTTGAACAGTGTACACATTCCCTTTATTTGAATATTAGCAAAATATCTACACAATTTACAGCCTATTTATTAAAGATTACCAAGGTATATTGAAATCTTCCATTACAAGAGTTTTAATGAACTGAATTTTTGTCCTCTCAACTGTAAAATGTGTGGAACTACTGTGTTACTGTAGTTCTTCGTCCATTTGTTATTTCAAGGTAACTTCAGTCACATGTTCAATGTCAAACAGTGCAGATGCACAAACTTGCTCTAACTCTTACTGAAAGTCAGTTTTTCCATTTAATGGACTGTAAAGTAAGCTCTCTTCTCTTCTGGCTTATGAGCCACTTTGTTTATTTGGGCCATTAAAGTAATTTTTTTGTCTTAAACGAATCCCTTCTTTGTCTTTTAATTGTTTCTTACATCACTTAATAACGCAACAATGCAATTTATTATGAGCTCAGGAAATAGTCAAATATCAAATATATCATTTTATATTCAGCTATATTTCACATCGGATTGGTTATGTGTTATATGTTAAAATTTACCACCAAAACAAGCAAAGGTGCTTATGAATGGTCATGTATCGAGTGACAGCGGACCTTGTTATTTAGTAGTTGTGACTGAGCCGTTTGTATTCATGTAGCCTGGGAAATGTGCAAGCCAACTGACCTCTCTGCGCTGTACAATTCAAAGATGAGTCATGATTTTTGCTAGTTTTTTTAAAGCTGGCAGATGCTCAATGGTACGACATTACATGAAATAACCAGTCAGTCAACTGATTTGATAGCTGTCTGTTTTTTTGATGCCAAAATGCTAAATAAAATTTATTGCCAACAGTATATGCCACTTATCCATGTCTTTATGGACCTGCTTTGTGCACTGGTCATGCAGGAACAGGAAGGGGCCATCCCCAAACTGGTCCCACAAAGTTGGGAGCATGAAATTGTTCAAAATGTTTTGGTATGCTGAAGCAGTAAGAGTTCTTCCACTGGAACTGAGGGACTGAGCCCAACTCTTGAAAAAACAACCCCACACCATAATCCTCCACAAAACTTTAGACTTGGCACATTGCAGTCGGACAAGCACCGGTCTCCTGGCAACCACCACACCCAGAAGTGTGATTCGTCACTCCAGAGAACTCCATTGCTCGAGAGTCCAGTGGAGGTGTGTTTTACACCACTACATCCAATGCTTTGGTGATGTAAGGCCTGGATGCAGCTGCTTGGCCATAGAAACCCATTCAATGAAGCTCTCTACGCTCTGTTCTTGAATTAATCTGAAGGCCACATGAAGTTTGGAGGTCTGTAGAAATCTATTTAGTAGCGAGGAAATTTCACAAGTGGCATCCTATCACGGTACGACACAAGAATTCACTGAGCTCTTGAGAGCGACTCATTCTTTCACAGATGTTTGTAGAAGCAGTGTGATTTATACACCTTTGGGCATGGAAGTGATTGGAACACCTGAACTCATTGATTTGGATGCGTATTTGGTTCCAGTCTTTGGCATAAATATTTGCTGTTCGTGTTCGTCATATTTGATAGAAATATATTTTGGTCTTGGTCTGTTGGCTCCAGTCCCTGTAGATTAATATAGCAAATAGCCAAAATGTGCCCTTGGCGCCTAATTATTGTCTGTATTTTCTTCTGAAACTTACTTACTTAAAAATGACCATACTGACCAAAACTTTACTTCATTCAACAAGGCATATGTAGTTCCATTTGTTGTCATTTAGTATTATATTTTCTTTTTTAATATCTGCAGGCTATTATGTTCTTTTCATAGTCTGGGCTTAATTAATTTTATATTACTGTGTTGTAAAAGGGGGCTGACAATACACAAAACAATGCAAGATTTGGAATAGTCAATTATTTTAAGACAGAAGTGTAGCAGATGCATCCATTAGTATGCAATGACTTGCTTGGATTCTATTATTTCAGCTGAGTCTGGGATGTGAATGGTGTTTGTATTGGGAATGTTCACAACAAAAAAGCTTTGGAGTAATGTCGTAGTCTTGGTAGAACACAAACACCGTCGAAAAGTAAAGGCGTTTAGAATATGAAGGAAGGTAATCAAGGTTGGTGAACTTACCAGCAGAAATAGAGGCCAGGCGGACATAGTTGTAATCCCTCTGCACTGTCTCATAGGGATAACTCTCCACCAGGTTGAGTCCTGAAAAAAAAACAACTGTATGTAGTTAGAAATAAAGGCTTCACTGGGCACTGCAGCTCATTTAAACCTCAATCATAAATAATAACAATGCAGTCATTTTTATTTAGTCACTGAGGCTCCAATTGACTCAATCATAATTTATCTACACATTCCCTCTCTTTAGTATTCATTTGTCAGGGTTATGGTGTTATTTTCAACCCAGTTGCCAATGTTGGCATTTATGTTTCTGTATCTACGGATATGTATAATCGAAACATTTCTCCACCTAAAATATGTTTCATATCTACATTTATAGCAGCATGGTGGTATTTTTAAACACTTGTGCTTTTGTTTTTGGGAAACAGAATGAAGGTAGGCATAATAACATAACAAATTGTGTTCTTTTATTACACAATGCAAGCATGTGGGATCCCCCAGCATTTCCAGTCCTCTTACATGCGCTTGCTTACTGCCTCTGGCTGCAATCTGATTTTCTGTGACATACTTCCTGTAACTTCTTCTATGAAATATGAAACAATTGATATTCTTAACAACCCCTCAGAATGACTGATTCTTGATTCAGCACACTGAAACTATAACAAATGTATAATATAGAATACCCATGACCCTGGGAGGGAGGGAGGGAGGGAGGGATGGATGGATGGATGGATGGATGGATGGATGGATGGATGGAGTCAATCTTTTAACCAAGTATCCTGTTAAGGGCTGTGAGGAAACTAAGTGACCCTTCAGTAGGAGAGTGCTCCCCTCTCTGTCATCCTCCTTAACCTATTGCTCCTGCTTTGATTTTCTACTGTGTGCTGTTTGATGAATAACCCAACTGCAACAGCTGCTACTGGCCTTTCACAGACAAATTAGTATCTGCTCGTATGTCGTCCAATATGTCTGTTTTTTGTTTTGTTTTTCATCTTTTATTGGTTGTTTGTTTTCTACTGAACATAATGTAGATAAATTACATATAATTTTGAGTCACATAGCTTAACCAGCAGAGCGCTTTCAACTTCACTGTTTGCTGCATCAATGCCCATGTGATACAATCGTGTCACAGCACAGCAGACGGTGGTGTGAAGTCATGCAGTGTCTTTGTAGTAAGTTGTAAATTAGTTTGTGAAAACCTTGTGTGAAAGTTAATAAACATCCTGTCATTTTCCCTTTATTTCAGTGCTACTTGGTGTATTTTATCCAGTTTAATGAGAATGAGGTGTAAGGCGCAGAAGAGCCAAATGTAACGTTCGTATGAGGACACAGGGTCTCGACGGGACGTGTGGAATATTGGCTGATCCATCAATATTGGATTGTTTTACTCTGCAAATCAGTATCTGCATATGCACCATACAAACAGTATTGGTCAGGCATCTGACATAGTCCCAAATGGCCTCATGTATATTCTTGCTAGCGCATCCCAGTCACTGGTAATAATGTTCCCAATCTGTTCTGTAGTCTGTACATTCTTTTGTATTTATTAATGGACTTTGCTCAAAGGTTGCCTTTTTTAGAATCTTTCACCAGCTTCATCTATATCGGAGCAACACTGACAAGTGTTTATTGTCATTGGTCGTGATTCATGGTCACCACCTCCTGGGAGACACTCTTTCTGCCTGGCTATAGTACACAACTGAAAAACAGTGACAAGTCAGGATGCAAAAGCAGAAAGAAGAACAAAGAAATGCAGGGAAAAATGACTGCCGTGCATGAGTGATAATCTATAGGCTAACTGCTCTGCCTGCCATTTTATCTAAGTTACCAATGAATTTGTGAGCTCAAACAAGGTTGAACAGAAGAAGATGATAGTAGGGTCAAGGGGTTGTGGAGTTCCCACTTTGTGCCGGGATTATTATGAATAATGGACGATTTATGTGGAACTCATAAACAAAGTTAACTATGCTTGCTTATTTTTTAAGCATTCATTTGCTTCATCAAAACAGGGTGTTTCAAAGGAGCCACAAACCAACCTGCAGATGGTAGGAATATTCAATATTCAATATGAATGCAAGTCACAGAAAACTAAGTTATGTCCATAGTTCCTTAATGAGGGGCAGGTACACAGCCTGGGGACAAATAGGACGTGTATACTCAAAATATGTATCATCATACAATGTACAATTCGCAGGGAAATGCCTTGATGATTACCCTTACACAATATCACAAGATGAAGATATGAATAGAATAGTTTGAAGAATATAATCAAGTAGTTTAAATGTTTGTTGTCACATAACTCTGTATATTAAAACATAATTCTGATATTCAACTTTTATCAACAGACCATGTATGACAGACTGCTGCAGGCTCCAGTAGATGCTTAGACAGTTCTTCTCCTTCTTCATTCCTCGTTTACACTGGCAGCCGTGTAAGGGACTGGACAGCAGAGCCGACACTGCATTGGCACACTGGCTCCTGGCACCGGGGCCCAGTTTCATGCTGCCATTGCCCGCCACACACTGACGCAAAGTGCGAAGACGTGGACTACAAGTCTCATCACTCGAGCACGAGTCTCCGGCCACCAAGCAGTCTCTGCTGGCATGTACAACCTCTAACAGAGCTGCGTGAGGGGAAAAAAATGAGAGCAAAGCAGAAAGCAGAAACATAAGGAGATTAGAGAAGGCAGTTAAGGCGTAAGATTGTGAGAGGTATGAACCAATTGTACATGGAGGGGGGGGGTCACTGAATAAATTGTAAACTGTTTTAATTTGTACTGAATATTAAATCAGTTTGTTGTGAAACCCTGACAACGTGAGAGTCGCGGTGAGATTGTTATAGCAGCCTTTTCATACAATCTGTTGACATTTTAATGGCTTTAGTAGAATTTTTTGAATCACTTTGTTTCTGCAGAAGTTGGAATGCATAATGTGGTTTAAGGTAGACTTGGTGACATCAAACTGTAAAGTCCACAGTTTTCAGGGTGAAGGACAACGAACAAGGGTTCACTCTGTTTTTATATGTCATGTATGTGTGGTAACGTAGTGACAATTTAGTATAAAGTCTAAAATCCAGTGGAATGTGACTATTTTGGTTTTTTTTCATAGCTTCCACAAATCTATTGACAGCATTTTTCAAAAAAAAAAAAAAAAAAAAAAAGAAAAACACTACAACATTATAATGAATAAATCCCCTGCAACCCTTGATAGGAAATCTCCAAATGCAATCAAGTTCACTCTTTGCTCCTCCTGTTATTAATTTTTAATCCACCGAGGTTTCTTGTTTGTAAAACGTCTTCACAAACTAGGGAAGCGAGATTTGTTTCTCAGTGTTCAGTCTACGGGCTAACTGGGGCAGCTCAAACGTTTTGCACAGTGTGCAGCTGACCACACAATATCAGTAGTAGAAAACGTTTTGGCTAAAATGAATGATTCAGTCTTTGAGTAAAACAGTGTAGATGCTCTGGATGAAGTTCGATGAGGGATAATTTCCACAAAACCATCAAGTGAGTTGGAGACGTTAAAAAGACAGCGTGAATCAGCATGTTTCAGAACTGAGTAAATGACCTGTATTACGTAAGGACTTTTTTTTAACTGTAACTCATACAAATTAAATATAAACCTAGAAATATACAAGGTAAGTCCACATCAAAGAGGAGAAAATGACTCCTGATAGTTAAAGCATGCAGAAAGAATGAATTAATACAGTAATTTATGTTTGCATCCAGATGTGCCAAAATAGGCTATTGTACAGTATAAAGCACATCAGCTCTTTTTGTGAGAGTCCATATTTCTTCCACACAGAAATGTTTCTCTTCAAGATGAAAAACTGCGTAATGAAACAGTGAATGCACTTACTATGAAAATACTGCTGATATATGAACATTATTTTTCAAATTACCCTCATGTTGGCAGTTACAGGTTTGTTCACATTCTGTGGATAACTGGGTAACATGTATTTGGACTATTCGGTACCTTACAAATGGCCCTGCAGGCTACAGCATTTGCCGCTTTATTGAAACGAGAGCAGCTTCAAGGCTGAAGATATGAAATGTAATTTCTTTGCATATTAAATGGGCATGTATTTTATTCAGTTACTGTGAGAAAGCTCTTGAATGGCAGGTCTATACAGATGCTAATTCGTGTTCTTAATGATTCATTGCCAGACCTTGTCCTGAGTAGCTTGGACTCCTACAGTTGTACTGCATGATTCAAGCTTATTCTGTTCAGCGTGCCAGGGTTCTTGAATTTCCAATAAGTGTCATTTACATGTTAAGTAAGAGGAACGCACACATTCATCTGTTGCTCTGGTGAAGAAAATCTTTTAATTAAGGTTTGGGGAAAAAAGTAGCATAACCTCTAAGTAAAAGGTTTTATTTTCTCTATTGCTTGTTTTTTTTCTTCTTTTATTCATAGTATGTTCTAGTCCAGTTAAGTTCTAAACCCCTGTAAGTGCTGTCATTTCTAAGAAGGCTGTTCTCTTATTTTTGCAGTATTCTGAAAACATATTCCTTAGCATGACCTGCAGTAAACCGACAGCATCCTTTTATTCAAACTGAAATTCATACCATCTTATATTTCACATAAAGTCTTTTACCCCATCAGCTCAAAACCAAATTTTTCCATTTCATGCTGCTTTCATCTGCTTACACCGTAGGTATTTCTGCTGCGATATCGTCTCAGCCACTGTTTTGATCTTCAAAACATACATTTATACATATTCCCAAAGAATGTATTGAAAAACAAATAATTTCCCCTTCTGTCAGCACTACGCTATCAATTATTATGCATCCAAAGCTGGAGCTTTACTCGAACCCCACAGGTGTCCCGAGTCTCGCTCACATCAGGAGTTATGCACGTTCTCATATTCTATTCATCACACACCAGCTAAGCGCATCCAGTACAGACATGTGGATACTGGGTTTGGGGAAAGTTTCAGCCAATGCCAGAGTCCTGGAAGGCCAGATGGTCAGTTGCAAATTTATCCCAGGCCTTTCTTTACAGATATGTGCGTCAGTTTGTGCTGCCTGGGCAGAAGCTGGAATAGACACCATACATCATGAATGCAAATTAGCCACTTGATTTGACATTTCCAATAAGCCTGTCTCAGTGTACCAGTAGGGTTAGCCAATTAACCATGTCAGTAATCAATGTGTTCCAAGGCTCAGTTAAGTCCTCAGTTTCCCTGCCATATAAATCACAGGGAGATTAGCTGATCAGTTACCCTTGTGCGCCAGCTTAATGGTCCACTTCAGGAGAGATAAAATGGAAAATGAAACTTAATGAAGTCAGCTGGAATGTTACCTTCACTCCTATATAAAGTTGTGAAGCTGTGGAGTAAAATGTCAACACATAATGAGTATTTTTTTAGTGGTTTTAGAATTTGTAAACGATGGTATCGCGGATATCTGGCTTAAAGGTAGCAGCCTCACACTAATTATGTAATTTTACAACTGTTTAGTCAAGGGTGTCAGGAAACGTGATACAAGCCATTGTAGAGTAACTGCTCATTTAACACAATTATCTCTATTCTGCATGCACAGAATCCCGTGGTAGGCCAAATGGCGTTTGGTTCGGGTGTTTGTTTGTTTGTTTCTTCCTCACATGGTCGGTAAATTTTCTGTCACCAAATCACAAAGACCACCTAATGCTAATGCACCTAAGATTAATTGCTTGATTTATTTTAGCTGCTAGGTTTTACCATTTTTTCCATCTACTGCAGATTGGCATGTGCACTGAAATACGTTTTTCTTTCTGCAACCGATGAAGATTCTTACCTATAATCCAATCCACTAGTGTGTAATCCACTTCCAAAGAAACGTCAATGCCGATGTTGTGTTTGATAAGTGAGCAGCTTAGGACACTCACGTTCTGCTCAGTTAATTAAACACCTGAAGTCATCACAGAGCAGTAGAGACAATGTGATTTGAGAGAGGAGCACTACTGATTTGTATGGATGGCAAACTTAATTGAATCACAGGGCTCTGCATCACGATTGTTTAGGATCCAAAAGTGTTATTTCTATTTGAGAAAATAGATCTAGCTAGATCTGACATGCCCATGTAATCCAAAAGAGCAGAAGATGATCCATCCTATAAATTAGGGTTGTCGTGAATTTTAATCTTTTTACAATACCCTGGAAAATATGTGATACTCCATCACCATTTGAAGTATGATGGGATAAAGAAATGACAAAAAAATTGTCTTTTTATATATAAAATTTTGAGCAAACAAACAATTATATCAGTGACACTATTTTAAGTTGTCTTTGCTTGTGGTGACTTGGCACTATATTTTTGTAACACAGAAGTGCTTATCAAACTTAACTCTTTACAAAGTTGTAAAGGCAGACTCTGGAGCTTGAAAAAGGTGACTGGATTTCTTTCTTTTTTTTTCTGATCTGAAAGGCTTCTTCAGTTCTCTATTGTTCATGTGCACAATCAAGTGACCAAACACCTTGGGGCCCTTCCTCTGTCAAAAAAAGAAGTGATTTGCACAGGCAGAATTGAGCTAAGAGAGCCAAGCAGACACTTTCATGTCTAACAGTGGTAACACTTTTATGAGCTTGGCTGTTAAGTTGGGTTGTTGCTTATATGTGTAAGGAATTAAATTGAATACCTGCACCTGTGAAATTTAATTATTTGCTTGTGATTGTCTCTTATTTTGCGTGGGGTTTTTAAGTATGTGGCGCTGCCTGCTATGACAACCGCTTGTGAGTAAGGGAGCAGCTGAAAGCTTCTAGCATCTGAGTATTGACTTTTTATTTAACCCTGCTATAAATGCCCCCAAACAAATGTGTTATCAAAAACACTTTTTCACGGTTAGGCTGTGTGGCTGGCAGGGGCGGACCCAAATGCAGGATGCATGAGATAGAACTAAAACTTTAAGGCCACTCTAATGCTGAGTCTCTTTAACAAAGTCGAGAAATCAAAATACAAAGGTCAGACATATCCATTATGTGAAATATTTGGAAAGCAAAAGGGAGGGAAGGCAGGTTTGCGTGCACGTGCACACACAATGCAACAAAGAACTCAACAACACTGAGACCTTAAATACGCACACACAGGTAATCAAGGAACGAGAGACAGCTGGGGAGACGACGCACAGGTGAACACAATGACACTAATGACACACAGAAACAAAACTAAACACAAAGCACAGGGAACAAGGGACTGTCAAAATAAAACAGGAAGTGACCACATATCAATACCATGCAACATGTGCTAGAGAAACAGAAAAGGGCCATGACACATTTTTGTTAATGTTGTTGACCTTCAAAGCAGACACCAGTGTGGGCAAACCTGCACTTGCCCCCAGCAAAAGGTTCAATAGGAATGATGGGTCTGCAATTGTGTTTGTCATTTTTAGACCCTACCTACTAATTGATGTACCTCATAGTTATATACATACTGAGAGCTGCTTGTTGGCCAGTGATGACAAAAGCTTGCAGGATGGATACTGGTGCTTAGAGGTAACACAGAAACTACAAACTTACTCATAAATGCAGGATGTTTTTGCCTTTGAATTACTAAAACATCTCTTTATACACTTTCTTTTAATTAAAAAAATAAAAAGTTAACATGTAAACCATGTTTAAAATGAATTACGTCAGAACTGAATTTTGCCTTTTTTTTATTAACCAAGATTGATAAGAGATTGCTATTAATTCACTAATTCATATTCCCTCAGCTTCTTCTTCATTAAAAATGAAACAGTTACACCAAGATTTAAAATAATCTGAGCAACAGAAGTGACACTCAGAAGTTAGAGGTTTGATGTTTTTGATAGCAGGCGATTCAACAAGTGAAGCTGTCACTTAGATACATCAAACAGATATTTTTTGTCTATTTTGTCAGTTATCATAGTGCTCCTGGTTTCCTGATAGTTTCTGCTCCTTGCTTGTGCTTTTCTGTTTATCAGACCACTGGAGGATGCAAAATAAGGTTTAAACTTGTTTTTTGTTAACCTCAAATATTATACCGTTTCTTAGTTTGTGGATTTTCAAATTGAGCCAAAACAAATGTTTTTAATTTGAGAGATATTTAGTCTAGTTAAAGTGTTTTAACATTTTATTTCATCCATCAGAAGTCATTAAAATGCAGAGGGTTCCAGGTGACATGCTTTAATATTAAATGTGTTCTTACTATTTCCTGAGCTACAGACGGCCACGTTGAACTTATTAAGTTTGGAATTTTGCCTCTGAGGGAAAAGTGAACCTCAACTTCCTGTAAAAGAGATGTAAGGCTTTATGTTCTGTACAATTTGGCTGCTTTTTCAGTGGTGGCATCGACAAGGTAACGATTTAAAATAATTGCTAAGTGAGCATAAATTGTTCTTCCAGCGTATGAATCTGTAGCCTGTGCCTTTCTATTATAAATTGTTGGTGTCTGATACTCTGCATAAGGCAACATTATTTCCATTCATAGCACAAAAATTAGTAATTTCAGACATCAAAGCAGAGTAGATTGAATTTGGCAAAATGAGACTGCAAAATGTCATCTTCACTCGGAATAAAGCAAAGTCAGCGCCACTTACACTTCATGTTAGACATCAAACAAATAGCACATGAAGACCCAAAAAAGCCTTGTAATTTAGCTTCAAAGTTTTGAAAAGAAAAGCATTCACACTTTCTGCAGAAGATGTCAGCTTATGTGCTACACATAATTTTTTTTTTCCGCTTAAAAAAATAATCCATTCAATTGATCCCTTTCCAACAGGGGACATTTCCCACTTTTACTGAGAGGAAATGTTGCATATCAGTCTTAAAATATAAACTGTTTACTCAGAGTTTCAGACTAAGCACTGTAGATGGCCTTATTAGCGGCAACAGATACAATAACAAGTCAAAGACACACGCATGAAGGCATTATGATTTTAATCCGATATTTTTTAAGCTGAATCCATTTACCAAAACATAAGATGTACACCACTTAAGAGAGAAGGAAGAAAACAAGCAAAACTAGCGATGAAATGACAACCGGTGACAGATGGAAGTGAATGATTCACAGCAGGAGTACCACGAAGAGCTAAAGTGAGAGAGTTTATCATAATATGAAGACTGTCTCGCTGGTTTAAATGGATCGAGTCAGACCTACTAGCATATTCATTACTATTCCTACAATATCAGATTTAAAACTAGACAGTGTGAATTCAGGCAGGCCACAAAATCACAACAAATGTCACTTGCTATGCACTGCAAGCCCTTTTGCAACCCACTCTCACTAAAGAGATTCTTTGTCACATTGTTTCTTACTTAATCTGTGCTGGGGTCTTGCTGGGTTCTCTCTGCTATTCCATGTACAGGCAACAACACAGAAATATTCAACTTATAAATTGTAAAATGTTTTAAAACATTGAACCTATTTATTATATTATCTACAGTCATCATTTTCCCTGTAATAAAAGCAGTCCTGTGGTGCAATGGTTAGCGCTGTTGCCTCACAGCAAGAATATCTTTGGCCAGTTGGGGTTTTTCTGTGTGGCGTTTGAATGTTCTCCCTGTTAGCCCCGTGCCTGACTTATGACATGTTTGGGGTGTACCCCTGCTCTCACACTATCAGCCAGAATAGGCTTCAATAGCCCCCACCCCTCAACAACATTAAATTAGATGAGCAGTTGGGAAAATTGATGGATGGATGAATTTTCCCTGTAACAGCCATTTAAAGTATTTACATTCTGTATGGTAATTTATTTATTTTTTGCTGGCAGTGAAGCTTGCCGTTCCCTCGCTGGATTCAAATCACACTCACAGGGGATTCATTTGAAACAACGCATGCATGTAATCAGCATTTTAGTTTGTATCAGCCTCACTGTTTACCGCTCACTTTCACAGCTGTATCAGAGCTCTATTAAGATAACAGTAATTCTAACAAAATATTTCCTACAGCAGCTCCATCACATTATAAGCCTTCAGCAGGAAAACTGTGAGCTGGCTTTTATTTTGACAGCTACAGGAACCACACTGTAATATAATTAAGGGTAGCATTTATCATACATACTATGAAATGGCTCGTTTAAGGGTAACAAGAAAGACCGTCATTAGGACCTATTGAACTACAAATCCAAATCCTCACTGCTGTAGCAAACTCTTTACTGTGGCTTGCTGCCATGTGGTAAACTTTTCACGCAGTGTGCAGAGTGAAATCAGATTGCAGCTGCAATAGCACAAGTACCTTATTTGACACGGAGTGACAGAAGTCTGTTAAAGTAAGCACTAAAAACCTGTATTCCTCTAAATGACGTCTCCGGTCTCTGAGATAGCATCAGGTCTACAGTAGAAACCATTAAGCTTCCTGATAACCATCTCTCCCCTCTCCCAACATAAACGGCCCTGTCTTTAATCAGCGCTTTGCCTCAGAGGAGTTTCAGCCCGAAACGATAAGACTCTGTCTGCTTTTCACTTATCCAAAGATTGACACAAACACTGCACTGAAACACTTGATTGAATAACAAGTAAATACCACATTCGTACTTAAAAATAATAAAAGTGCATCTGTCCGCTGCTCTGAATCCACTCTAATTATTAATAAACAGTGTCACAGCCTCAACTCCTCCACCTTTTCCTTCTTTGTAACACTGCACGTACTTACATTTTTGTCAAAGCTCTTACTCTCAAAATTCTTATTATAAATCAGTGTCTGCAAATGGAGGCAGTAACACTGACACATTTGCCAGCCAGTTTTTCTTTTCAAAAGTGTGTATTTAAATCTTTTGTTTTTGTTTATTATTGCTGTTTTTCCATTTTGCCTGTTGAATTTTGAATTTTTCATTTCCACTATGTAGTTAGAGAAAAAAAAAAAACAAATTGATCCCATAATGCAAGAGCTGCTGCGTGAAGGGAACGAATCCTAAACAAAAGATTATATTTGAATGCACCAAAGAGGGTGTTTGTTATTCATGGCTTGAATTCCTGATTCAGTTGAGCATCCGTGTCAGTTTGATCTAAGGGCTAGATGCTGTAAAACTGACTGGCACCGCTGCAAAAACACCCTAGCACTGAAGTTTGTTTAATTCTGTATGTGTGTGTAAATGCGTTATGAATCAATTACTATCCTTTTGAGAACCAGTGTGAAATTTTGACCTTGAATGAAAATAAGTTAGATGTGAGATTAAAATCTTAAAGATGCCTTAAGTAATTTATGATCTTAACAGAACCTGGGCTACAGAATTCTCTTAGAACCACGTGAGATCTGGCTGGATAAAGTGTGCTCATTGCCACGGGGTAAGTGTGAAGAGATTTTGGAAACATTTCCTGTCCAAAATGTCTGTTCCAACAGTTGTTTAGTTCTCATTGCTCACTGTCTGTTGCTTAAATATCAAGATCAGAGATTTCCTGTTTCCTACTTTCTATACCTACTTCTGACATGAGAACAGCAAATGACATCATTATAAACAAATCCTCATTATTAATGCTTGAAGATCACTGTTTGAGCCACAACTATGCACTGATACGCTCTGGTGTTTGTCACCAATGTGATGCCAGACGTCTGCTGTAGTATTTATCTTGCTGAATGGTCTAATGGCAGAAAGACCACATCTTGCCAAAGCCATTCTATCAGCAAATGCATCAAATTCAGTAGCATATCTATAATAAAAAAAAAGTTGCAGTGGTTTAAATTGGATCCCTTAAAATCTCAGCATTCACTCCAGTGTTTGCCCATCTCTGTTACTGTGAAGTGACACAGAAGCAACATACTCCACAAAAAGCCTCACCTCTTCCTCCTCAGCTAGTTTCTAAAGTGTGTCTGAACCACCCGAGGCTTGCATCACTAGAACATTGAAATAGTCTAGAAGCCCTGGGCCAGGTGCCAAAATGCAAACAAGTCCAAAACATCCCATCTGCTGAAACACACACACACACACACAACCACAACTACAAATCCACAGCATGGTATGTTTCTGCTGAACCATAAGGCTACACAACACTTGCTGGGATAGGCTCACCCTGCTGGTGCAGAATGATGTCATACCTGGAAATATGGTCGGTCATTTTGGTGAGACTAACAGGGACCAGATCTCAACGAGGAAAAGATGAGAAAACAACGTCACCTGAGTTCATACTTTCACTCCATGACAAAAGGATAATGCAGACAAATATTCTTATTCTTTACTTTCATTATTCTTATTTTTAATTTATACCCATATAGAAATTTAATTTAATTCATGGTTAGAACTATGAGTTAGAACCAAAGTCACTTTTACCATGTTACAGTGTTATTGGATTTTAAAAAGTCCCTCTGAAATCAGTTGGTTTTGGTCTTTGAAAAGCTGAATTTTTAGGTGTGAATATGGTAGGTTTGTGTAAATCCCAAAACAGAAATCCATTAACACCTTTTAACTGATTTAAAACTGGAGCCACCTTGTATTTTGTCAATATAGCAATATTCTGTTTCTTCAAATATTGAATAGGTTTAAATTGTGTTATATTGAAAGATATTGTTTAGGTTATTACAAAAAACAAATATAGCACTTCTTCATACAGTCTCTCCTTTCCTGAAGAGACTATATTCCAGTCATAACCACAGAGGCAGCTTCCAACATTTATATGGAAGGATGCAAACTGTTACTTTTAATGAGAAAGAAAATTATGAAAGGCTTTCTTTTGATATGCAGAGCAGTTTCCATCAGACTGAGTTGGAAAAGTTAAATTTAATTCAGTTTCCCAGATGTGAGAAAAATAAAGACTGATTATTTAGTGGCAAGACTGAAGGAGTGAAGGTGTGTGTGTGTGTGTGTGCTTGTGTGCCAAATTTGTATGTTACAGTGAAGTCTTGTCAAGGTTCAGTCTCAATGTCACACCACAAAGACTGCTTTATCTCCACTTGGAAACGGTGACATTATGAGTGTGTCAAATATTGGTATGTAATGGCTGCAATTAACTTATCAGAACATCGTCCCTTGCTTGCAGAGGGCGAGAGTGTGACGCATCATGTTTTTCTCCCAGTGTGAACGTTTTGGCTGTCTGCAGCACTAAAGAAGAAGCCAAGGCATACAAATGATGGGTCCTCTTAAGGATACTACAGGATGGCTGGAAATGTTTTCTTGGTTACACAATCAGACCATTGTGCTATATAAGCAAAAACCAACCTTGTAACTTCATTATTAATCATTTTTCACCGTTGTGGGTTAAACATCTGTTGTATGTATAAAAAGAGTGGTGGAGGAAAAAGGAGTAGCGCTCAGCAGTTAACTCTCAGTTTCATTTTGCATTATTTTATTACATAAACACACAAATTTGGAAGCTTTATTTTGATGGCATCAAGCAAAATATTTAAAATTTGGTTAGATTTTGATCAGCAATTGCTGACTACATTCTTTTTATGAGGAAGACAGGTAAAAAGAGAGCAGAGGAGGAGTGCAACACACAAATGAGATAACAAAAGAGCTACTGGAAGGATAAAGAGGTGAGTATCAAATAGACAAAACACAAAGTAACCGTTTATCATAGTTTAAAAGGAGGCCTTATCACACAATAGAATCAGAAACATGGGAGCACTGCAACCTTCAATCAAGCATATGACTCCCATTAAATTCCCTGTTCATTTCTGTTGGGTTTCTTTCCAGCAATTGAACATAAAATAATTATTTCAGGAAATCACACAAGGCTGATCAGAACCTACTGACTCTCATATCCTGAAAAGGGCTCAATTGATGAGATGAAATCGAAAGATTTCTAGGCTGGTCCAAAGTCCTCAGTGCTCAAATAAATAACTCAAAAGCAACAAGTTACATAAAGAAATTGTCGACAGTACGTTTAAGTATTTTATTCAGTATTTTTAATAGTGTGGAGCTGCATGTGTGTATTTTCTAAATATACACTGATTAGTGTGTAATTATGTCTACCAACAAATTAATGCATTGTCATAAACTCATTAATCCATTTAAAGTACATTGGACACCGATTAGCCGGTTGCCCGTCCATCTTGAACAAAGAAGTGGAGATGGACATTGCCCTTCCACCTAATTGCCTTATAAAGTGCTTTTAATTTAAAGATCACACATAGAACTCACAGACTATTACACTAGACTACTGTCCATTCAACATTTATACACATACATTTTTGTACATGTACCAATGTTATCGCTTTCTCACTGCTATCTCCTCCATTTCCATCTGAGTCCAGCAGTGTTAGAGCCACTTTAAAGAAAATTTCATTAAGCCAGCAATCAGGGGCCAAATCAGCAGCGCTTCCCAAAGTTCAGGATATGCTCAACAACTTGCCTCAGTATCACTGTGATCAGAAGTGAGCATCACTGACCCAACGACTCATGTTTCACTCCTTTAGCAGCCTCCTCTAGAGTAAATAAAAGTGGGCATGAGCTGAGTTAAACAGCATACACTCACTACAAATGAATTCCAGCCGGGGTTTTGGGGGTTTTTTGTCCTACAGTGATCATTGTTCATGCACTAATATGATCAGTTTGTCTTTATTAGTTGGCTATGTACCACAGGCCTTCAAGGTGGCAGTAATTAAGCATTTACTTAAAAAGCCATCGCTTGACCCAGCTATCTTAGCTAATTATAGGCCAATCTCCAACCTTCCTTTTCTCTCCAAAATCCTCAAAAGAGTAGTTGTAAAACAGCTAACTGATCACCTGCAGAGGAATAATTTACTCAAAGAGTTTCAGTCAGGTTTTAGAATTCATCACAGTGCAGAAACAGCATTTGTGAAGGTTACAAATGATCTTCTCATGGCCTCTGACAGTGGACTCATCTCTGTGCTTGTCCTGTTGGACCTCAGTGCAGCCTTTGATACTGTTGACCATAACATTCTATTACAGAGATTAGAGCATGCTATAGGTATTAAAGGTACTGCGCTGGAGTGGTTTGAATCATACTTATCAAACAGACTCCAATTTGTTCATTTTATTTACACTATACATGCTTCCCATAGGCAGTATTAATAGAAAACATTACATCAATTTTCATTGTTATGCAGATGACACACAGCTTAATCTATC
>VOQJ01037586.1:0-14160 GCA_015052665.1 Apistogramma diplotaenia | reverse complement strand
GAGGATCTCATCTCGGTACCTAATGGCAGTCATGCTGGTGAGCACATGAAGGGCTGTGTGACCCTCCAAAGAAATGCCAAACCGGTCATGGTGGAGGATGTTGCAGGCAGCAGATCGCTCTCCACGGCGTCTCCAGACTCTGTCACATGTACTCAGTGTGAACCTGCTTTCATCTGTGAAGAGCACAGGGTGCCAGTGGCGAATTTGCCAATCCTGGTGTTCTCTGGCAAATTACAAGCGTCCTGGTTGGGCTGTGAGCACAACCCCCATCTGTGGACGTCGGGCCCTCATACCATCCTCATGGAGTTGATTTCTAACCATTTGTGCAGACACATGCACATTTGTGTCCTGCTGGAGGTCATTTTGCGGGGCTCTGGCAGTGCTCCTTCTGTTCCTCCTTGCACAAAGGCGGAGGTAACAGTCCTGCTGCTGGGTCGATGCCCTCCTACGGCCTCCTCCATGTCTCCTGGTGTACTGGCCTGACACTACGCTGACGGACACAGAAAACCTTCTTGCCACAGCTTACATTTATGTGGCATCCTGGATGAGCAGCACTACCTGAGCCACTTATGTGGCTCATGCTACCACGAGTGTGAAAGCACCACCAACATTCAAAAGTGACCAAAACATCAGCCAGAAAGCAAAGGTACTGACTGAGAAGTGGTCTGTGGTCCCCACCTGCAGAACCACTCCTTTATTGAGTGTGTCTTGCTAATTGCCAATAATTTCCACCTGTTGTCTGTTCCATTTGCACAACAGCATGTGAAATTGATTGTCAATCAGTGTTGCTTCCTAAGTGGACAGTTTGATTTACTAACAGGTTATATCAACTGACCTGTTAGTCAATCAACCGGTTTGTTGGTTTACAATCATTTAGAGTTTTTTTTTCCATTTTTTGCATCTCTTTGAATAGAATAAAATAGAATAGAATAGAATTTTATTGTCATTATACAGCTGTACAACGGGATTGGAGGCCCACTCCTGTTCAGTGCATTTTACAGAATAAAATAATGGTTACGAAATATATACATTTTAAAAACAGTGATGATAATATAGATATATACATGTGATAGGTGGTGTGTATCTCATGGTGTGGCTTTTTGTTGGATTTACCAACGCTTCTGTTTGAAGTGTTAACTGTCTCTTCAATCAGAAGACAAGCTTCTTTGTGCCCGCCTGGCTCATTCAGGAATCCTTTCAGGCTTCTGGATAACATGAAATAATCTGCAACTTCTGTTGTTGTCACATTTCACTCAAAACTACAACTGTTAGCTTTGCTGCGGCTCTAAAGCCAAACTTGAAAGATCACTATCTGGAAAATGTGAATTTTATACACATTTCTGTGCCAATCTGTCATGTAGCTTTAGAGACACTTAAATCCGAACCTTCCTGTTGCCAGACAGAGATGAGCTCTAGTTTGGCTAAAAACGAAATGTCGACACATCATCACCAAATAGCTCCTGGAATGCATCACAGACTGATTTGCTGTATAATTGAGAAAAAGTGTCAGCGGGTGGAGACTTCCTCTGGGCTGATGATGAGTAACTACAGGGGGAGATGAATGCACATCATCTCATCAGTCCTCATATTGTGGGACCCATGATTGCCCACAGTCTTGCTGTTGTGCTCCTCTTTCATGTCCTCAGACTCTCTGAAGAAACCTCAGTGCTTTCAGTCACAACAAACAGCTCATGTGGGGTCAGCGGTTGAGTAGCTTTCGGTATTTTGGTTGATGCATTTTGAGGAATGCGTTTTGGGTTTAACTGTTGATTGTTGTTCCGTCTGTGGCTGCACTCCAGGGCAAAACTCACGATGTTGAAATGAAGCATTAAGAAACCACACCCACGCAGTCTGACACAGCACTGGACTGGGTTTACACAACTGCGGACTCACAGACATGCTGCACCGACACCCACCCTGTCCTATTTCAGTAAAGCAGAAACCTCGGCGGCTACCATTAGTACTCCGTGTGCTGCGGTTGTAGATTATGGTTCGGGCAGACCAGAGCTTGTTTGGGTCATTTTTGTTGTTGCTTTCTATTTATGAGCAGCAGTTGCTCCTCGTTCTCGGTGTCCCTGCTATGACCACAATGTGGGTAGCGAGACTGACAGCTGACATTCCAAACTTCTTATGAGCCTTGAGCTCGAGGAAGGCTCGGATTTAGAACAAATGCGGGGCTTTTCCTTGAATCTGTGTTGTTCTGCTTTTAGGATTGCAGCTCGTGTAGAGGAACCAAAATTGCCACACAAGTAGAAAATATAGGGAAAGGTATGTCTATTTGTGGTTTAGTGGTGGAAGCTGTGAAAGATAAAGTGATCTGCAGGTAACAAAAACCTCGAGACAGACGAGTGTTCCATTGAACCAGGACTTTCTTGCTGTGACGTGACAGTGATAACCATTAACTACTGTGCCAACCACTTGTTTCCTACTTTAGGCAAACCTTTAAAACTGCTGTAATACATTTATTATGTTAATAGTGGCTGCAATGGATGCAATGAGTGCTGTTAAATCTGCTGATTATTATCAAGACTCTGCGATGCTCTCCATCCCTGCGATGAAGGGTTTCAGCTTCTACCACCGCCTTTTAATCATTTCTGTCCACTCTGAGACATTAGACAAAATAACACAGACAGACATCTTTAAATTACTATCCACCCACTCAATAAGCAACACGAGTGACACCTCAGAGTGTAAATCGTGAAATGAAATGGGTATTTGTGCTGGTTGCTGAGATGCTAAGGAATGTTTTTTGATCTTAAAGTGACCAGTTCATCTACAAGTCAGCCGTCTCACAGTAAAAGTGATAATGATAAAGTTTATTGGTGAAATACGATAAAATAGTGTCATAACACTACAAATTGTGCCTTTTACTAAGTAGGTGCCTTTTGGTTCTTGTTTATTATGTTGCACAAAAAGCAAAAGTACACACATGTTTACCTAAAGTAACCTGAGTGGGTGACACTGCCTTGGTTTCTGGATGACGGTGGAGCTCAGTGGCAGGGTGAATCTGATTTGTTTCTTGTTAGTTGTTGATTCTGGCTGCGGTTTGGCGTGTTTAGCTTTTCGTGGGATAAGAAAGCATAAATTAAACAGAATATGTTTTCATGTGCTACTTTAAATGGTTTGGGTATCTGGAGGAAGATGTGACTGTGGGCAGGCAGACAGAATCACACAGAGCTGAGATGCAAGCGAGAATTTCATGAGAAGTCTGACATTATTTATCGTGTGAGCGAGTGACATGATTTAAGGAGGATTTCATAATAAATTCTCGGGTCTGGTTTGATGAGTATTGTTCTTGTGTATCTTGGCTTGACCTGCTCTGTGTGAGATGCTACCGACGGTGCCAGGATGAAAATAAGAAACAGGAATGAAACAGGCAAGGCAGAGAGGGAGAATAAGGAAAGACAGATGGAGCGAGCAGCATGTGTGTGTCTGCTGCAATGTGGAAATGTGTCTTTTCTTTCTTGCAGAGTGCATGAACTGCAGCAGCTTCAATGACATGAACAGCAGAATAAACGCCATCGAAACAAAGGTAAAGAAAATCCATCTGAAACACTCATCCTGACAAGAAACCGCTGCAAGCATTTGCGCTGTATGTTTAACAGATGTGTCTAACATCTGCCTTTATTGTTCCAGATCAAACTGTTAGAAGAAGGGCGCTCGGCTCTGCCCACAGTCACTAGTTCACCGGGGGGCTCACCGGACAATGAGGTGGATGCATCCCGACCAACTCCGCCACCATACCTCCCACCAGGTGCCAACGCACGCAGTGCATTTTTACCGTTCAGGAATCAATAAAAATGTTAGTTCATCATTATTTGCGCCAAATCTCCAGTAAAATGAAACAAAATAGCAGTGACTTGTGCTTAATCCATGAATTCTCCTTATGGTCAGTTTTCTTTTCAAGGGTTTTGGATTGTTGGATTGAATAAACAATCACTGTAAAGACACTATCTTGGGCTTTGGAGGAAATACCGCTGCTCATTCTTCTGGTATTTTACTTCCCAAACACTTAGCCGGTGACTCAGGCAAATGAGAAACTGATTAATCAATTATGAAAATAATTAGAAAGTGGAACATTTACCTCAATGCAATCAGTATTTTTCTCCGTCATGTGTTGTGCATGTGTTCTGGTATGATCTGATTGTGTATGCTGTGGAGAGTAGTAAACACGCAGCATGGTGTGATAAAATTTATGCTTCTTGGCCAACACCCATCTGGCTGCAGACAGAAGAGGAATTAGATGGAAGATGGAACGAATTATGGTGCTCACGGTTTTTGATAAGGGTCTTGTGCATTTTTCTTCATGCGGTCAGAGATGTTCAGTTAATTCTACTTTTCGCTCTGATCCTGACTGTCTCTCTCTCGTGCTCTTTTTTTTCTTCCCTGTAGCACCAGGAAACAGAGGACCTCCAGGGCCAATGGGACCTCCAGGGCCAATGGGACCTGCAGGGCCTCCAGGTTTCACAGGCCTTCCTGGACCTAAAATAAATAAATAAAATCAACCAGCAGTTAATTTTAAAGATGACTTGGATAACTGTTGCTATTGGAGCTCTTATCTTTGATTTTTTTTCCCCTCAATGCTCAGGACCAAAGGGGGACAGAGGTCTACCAGGAGAGACAGGTCAACCCGGCCCCCCTGGTCCACCAGGTCCTCCGGGTTTTCGAGAGCCCAGTCCCTTTCCTGTCCGAGTCCGCGGTGACATTTTTCACGTGGAGCATAAAGGTAGGCGATTCCACCTCAAATGTGCTATTTCACAGTAACTTAGAGCTAAATCTTTCCCAGATGGGCTCAAATGAGAGCATAATAGGAGTAGATCTTACCCATATGGATGAATTATGACCCGAGAACTATTGTAAAACCATTGAAGCATTAAGTTTCTGGATGGTCTGAATTGATGTCATTACCTCAAGTCCATTTTTGCAGTTCATCCTGTGCCGGGTCATGTGCTTCACACTCGCATATCTCATGTTCTTGTCAGGCAGAACATGAGCCCTGGTCAAGCTGGTTTCTCTGCATGGAAAATGGCTTAAAGGGGAAACAGGTGGAAGCACAGCAAAGACCCAAACTTGAAACGGAGCGAGTATTGTTTCTTTTCCCAAGCGGAGCTGGCATAGATTTAGTTTAATTGCTTCCGTGTGTGTTTGCTGCTGCGGAGCCACTGTTTACTGCAACCTCATTTAACACCACTACCAACAGTCGAGCTGGATAGAGTTCGCCTAAATCACAAGATTAGGTTTGGGAGTTTTAAAAAGATTCAGATGATTATAAAACAAACTGACACATTTTTCATTCCTTGTATCCCATTTAGTGCTCGCTGCAGAGAGCAGCAAATGCACTTTTTTGTATTGCATGTTAACATGAAAACACTGCTTTCTCATTATTTGCAATATTTAAATGTTAATATTGCTTAAGAATTAGGCAATAAAATAACAATATGTATGTGCAGAAGTTCCTCCTCTCCTGTCGAGTGCTTCGATTTGACCACAGGGAGGCAGTAGGAGTCCGTGGTATAATCATTACCTCATGAGGACTGCTGGCTCTGATTAGGCTTTTGGCTGCGTCTGCCTTTCTGAGCCCGGGACTGTGTCTGCGGGTCTGGAACTATGTAGATTTGGGTCTGTGGGACCATGTAAGCTGAGGGGGGCCAACTGGCTGTAAATCAGACCTAATTTGTTAGCTGTCAGCACAACAGTCTGTGTTTTGGGGGAACTGGCCACGGCCCCGAGCCAAAAGCTGGGCTGGCTTTGAACAAGGGAGGAGATAGTCTGCCACTCATGTGGAGTTTCTTAGGGAGGCAGCCAGGCTCAAGGAGACTGTAGCATTAGAAAATTAGTTCCAGAGGGAAATCTGCTCCATCTAGACCCTTTCAGTGGACTGCAGCCATAATGTAACAGTGCTGTCTGAACACGGGGGAAGACTGCCGCTGAGCATATGTTGAAGTGGTGAGGAAGTGTGGCGTGGTTTCAAACAAAATTTATACTTACAAGCGTACTTTAAAATATCCAACATGCTGAGAACAAGACATGATTTCCACCTCATTCATGTTTTCTATGAAGACAGATCACGTTCAGGCATTTGCTGCTCCGTTAAATGGGACCTCTTTGAGATAGACCAGATGTTTATGTCGATCACTTTCTCGCTGGATGTAGTCCAGCTGCCGACTGCTGGGGGAAACTCTGCAGCTTGACTGGAGACCCCCTGATGTTTTAACTCTTGTGTAGATTTGAATTAAAGATCAGATCACATGAAGTTTGGGCTTTTTCAGTCTCCAGCAGTATAACATCTGGACGGCGTACTGTAAAGGCAAATATTTTAAGACATGTTTAAAATATTCAAAATGCAGCAGACAAAACATGTAGGCAGATCAGGCATCCTTAGGCTCTTTCAGGTATTTTCTGTATGTTTTTGGGACAATGACACTATTTTTGTAGTTTTATCTCTGTGCACCACCAAAGCAGATTTCAAAACAAATAATCGAGATGTGACTAAAGTGAAGACTTTCAGCTTTTATTTGAGGGCTTTTACAAAAGTGTTGCATTGGCTGTTTTATTTCAGAGGCTCAAAATTAATTGGACTAACAATTTTAAATATAAGAATTGTTTTTTTTTAAAATACTTGGAAAAAAATCCTTTGCAGCCGAAATCTGCCAGAACTCTAGAACCTGTGGCCATCACCAAACGCTGTTTCCTCAAAATAAGTTGCTCTGCCAGGCCTTTATGCTGCCACCTTCACCTCTGCCATGTTTGACAGATGATGTGCTACAGTATGTTTCAGATCATGAGCTGTTTCTTTGATTCTTATTTCTTTTCTTTTCCCATCATTCTGGCACAAGTTCATCTTGGCTTCATCTGTCCAAAGAATTTTTTTCCAGAGCTGCGTCGGCTCTTCCAGAGGTTTTCTGGCAAAGTCTCATTTGGTGCTCCTGTTCTTGAGTGTAACTAGCGGTTTGCACCTTGTTGTAAACCCTCCACGGTTCCATTCCCAAAGGCGTCTCTTGATTGTAGACTTTGGCAATGACACATCTACCTCCTAGAGAGTGTTGTTGACTTGGTTAGATGCTGTGAAATTGTTTTTCTGATCCATGGAAACAATTCTGTCATCATGTGGTTTATTTGTCTTCTGTGGTCTTTCAGGCCGTTTGGTTTTGCTGAGCTGGCCCGTTCATTCTTTCTTTTTATGAATATACCAGATTGTTGATTTGGCTGCTCCAACAGCTTTCTGATTGGTTTATTTTGATTTTTCAGCCCGCTGATGGCCTCTTTAGCTTGCGACTGTCCTTGACAAAAACGCACATTTATATCGAGTGTCTTGCTGCAGGTAAATGCACTTCAGGTCAGAGCAGTCAAAGACAGCACTATATTGTGTATCCTTATTTCCTTCTGAGATCATTTACACTTTGATGTCAATGTTTTGGGTAAATCAAGCAAATGCTAAAGTTGTCTTGGTTCATTTTTCTATGTTCACTCCATAATGGGTTCATCTGTCAGTGTAATGCAATAAAAACAAAGTAGAATCTGAATCTTTTTCAACAAAATCTCTACCATTCTTGAAAGTAGTGCAAGAAAGTTGTGTTAGAGCCAGTGTGAGTCACCTAATAAACAAAATAATGTGCTCCAAAGCAGCGTGTGAACAAAGCCATTCAACCCAAACACTGGAGGCCTGGCGCTGCTTTATAGCTGCCAATGTTTAATATTTGGGGGTAAATTCATTCTTAGACTGTAAAGCACTTGAATGAATGAAACCTACCTTATGACAACATTGTGTAACAACAACAAGTGTAAAAGGTTTGGCAAACAGCAACAATGGAGTCATGGAAACTTTGGCAATTTTTCCGAGGAACTGACTGGTCGGTGTGCTGCAGCCTGTGAGTCACTTCTGTAAATTATGCACAGCGTTGATTAATGACAGCATTTATATAAAAACAGCTAAATTTGAAGTAATCAGGAAATGGGGCACAATCCAGAAGAAAATCGAAAGGACTTCAGCGACATTTCCACTTTGCTGCCAGTGTAAATATTTGCTTAGGTGCAAATTAGCAGATGATTTATTACAATCAAGCACAGTCTAAATGATAAGCTGTGGTGGATTCACCTCTTGTTGTGAGACAGTTGTTTTCTGATGCTCAATCAGGTGAGATGCTCATTTGTTAATCTGTTTTTCCTCGCAGAGGAGAACCCCATCCGTGCCGTTCTCCAAGAACCTCAGGTCATTGTTGGCCCCCCCGGTCCAGTCGGCCCCTCAGGTATGAATACAAGCTGTTTTCTGACTCAGCACAAACGGGTCACGTGGTTGAGAAGGTGACCCATGCACTGCTGCAGCATGCTCCTGGCTCTTTTAAACATGTGACCCCCCCCCCCCCCCCCACCCCCACCCCATTAGATTTATGGATGCTGGACTTCAAACTGAGCATTTTGACACTGTAAAGGGTCTAATTGCTTCCCCCCAGTGCAAAGCAAAACAGTGATTAAGGTTGTACAACAGTACACAGACTCTGTGTACTGTTGTACAACCTTTCATGCAATTCCATATGTAGCAGGACACAGAGCTGCACAGGAGCCTGCAAATCATAGTCAGTGTTTTCTAAGCAAATGTTCAATGAGGTATTGCGGTAGACTGGTCCCCTCAGTGTGACACCTCTTTAAAAAAATAACTCCCGAGCATATTAGCAAGAAATGCTGCAGTTTTAAAACACTGTGTAAATGACTTCCTCATGTTTTGTATTCAGGGGAAATTAAGAGAAACAAAAGAGGATAAGTGGTTAATTGTGTGTTTATTTTAAATTCTGACAAATCGCTTTTACAGGACAATATAATTTCTAAATTGTAGTAAGTGAATCGCATTTTAACAGTCAGAGTCCAGATTAAATATCTGGCATTCGTCAGCCTCACTTGTGTGAATGTGTTTGTGAATAACTCTGTAGGTGCGCCAGGAGAGAGCGGACCTGCAGGGATACCAGGCCTGCCGGGACGAAATGTGAGTGTCTGTCACCGAGACAACAGTAAGCAGTAACATATGACTGGCATCACTAATACACGTCCTTCTGTTTGTCTGACACAAGGGCAAGGAGGGCCTCCCAGGCAAGCCCGGCAGTCCCGGCCCTAAAGGAGATCCAGGCATGCGGGTGAGGCTGCTTTAAAAATCATCCTTGTTATTGGATTATTAGACTGGCTGAACATATTTGTTTCTGATGAGCTCTCAAAATGCTTTTAGTTCTACTTTTTGTAAGTGGCCTTCGCTGTCATGCAATCTTAAACACATTAAAGGTGAATGAGCTTTTCTTCAAAGACTCACTCCAAGCCGTGACTAATCCTCCTCTCTCTCAGCCAAGGCCAGGCCTCGCTAATCAGAACGGCCATGTCAAGTCCCCTCTGTAGTCAGCTCTCTAGTGGGCCTCTGTCTTTAAACCTGATCCCCTTCCTGTACTGGCCTGAGTTAAGGTTGGATATCAGATGAAAAGGCAGATTAGTGAGGGGATAAAAATGTGGGAATCTCAAGTTTTTTTCCTTCTGTTTTCCTCTACCAGGGATTTCCGGGTGCCACGGGTGAGCAGGGCCTACCTGTAAGTGCAAAATTACTGTGTTGCATAAAATGCACCCAAACAAACACACAACAAGGAGATAACTTTGTTTTAATCTGCGCTCACAGGGAGCACCTGGGCCAAAAGGAGAGCCTGGAGAAGGCTTGAACGAGGTAAGATGCATCAGGGGTTGTTTTTCTCTCTCCTCCTGAGCTTATTTGAAAAACTATCCTAAATAAATATGCCGTGCTGTTCAGGGCGAAGCCGTGCAGCAGCTCAGGGAGGCCCTGAAGATCCTGGCCGAGAGGGTCCTGATCCTGGAGCACATGATTGGCATTCATGGTGAGGAGAAAAACAGCCAGACGGGAGAATTATTATATTATAGGAACAAGTTGACATTTTGTGGAAAAACACTTATTCGTGTTCAGACATGGAGTTGAAAAGACTGATACCGCTCCCGGGTTTGCCCCTGACGTTTAAAGCTGCACTCACCAGCTTCAGTTAGCTCAGTTTAGAACAAAGACTGGAACCAACAGCCTACAGTGTTAGAGAGAAAGCCCCCATCAATCAGAGAGTCACCAATAGGCTGGAGCCTATCCCATAGGGCGAGAGGCAGGGTACACCCTGTACAAGGCTAACACAGAGAGACAGACAACCATTCACACCTATGGGCAGTTTAGAGTGACCAAATAACCTAACCCCAGTAACTTTATGTCTTCGGACTGTGGGAGATCAGCTATCTGCCCTGACCAGCTAGGGGTGAGGGGAAAGAGGAGAAAGAAGGGAGAAACCAGGGGAGCTGTGTCCTGGACTGTCTCTTGGTATTATGCATTTGTCAGGCAACCTCCTTCTACCAAGAAATAGTCCAGAGCATGGATATCATTTGCAATCCTTGGTTGTGAAACAGCTATTACATGTGGGGTTTTTTTTCTTCTCCAAAACAGGCCCCACTGGCCTCACAGTGGGTGGTCATCACTCGCTTGCTGCTCGAGCTCTCCCCCCCAACCCCTGTTGGAGCTTATCATCATGCGATTGATGCTTATTCTTTTTAATTCACTTATATTTTACTAATCATATTTAGTTAGAGAAATAAATCTGGTTTCCCATTTATATCACAACCTACATGGTATCAGTCTTCCCATCTAATTGCTCCAGAGAGTAGTTAAATAAGAGATCCTAAAATGTCGAACTATTCCTGTCAAACTGTGTTTAAAGAGGTGCATTTTCTAGCTGATAGGTGTTTTTTTCCCCCATCTTTATCGTTTTACACAGAAACCTCTGAGGGATCTGGATTTGGCAGCATTTCAGACCTGCTGTCTTTCACTGCCCTCAAGACCAAGCGCCTTCAGCCTGTTCAAACTGCAGCACTGCACGATAGACAAAGAAGAGTTGCCCTTTAAGCGGATCCCCTGATTTAGCTCTTTTGTTAGTAGTTGTGGAGGATGCCGCAACTTTTGCATAACTGGACATCTGATTTTTGCCCACTTTTTTCCCCTCATACTTTTATTTTGTTAATGTATTTTTGTTTAATGGCCTTCTTTAATACAAAAAAGTACTGTTGTAAAAATGACATTCTATACAGACGAGATGTTGAGCATTTCTTCCATAACCTTGTTTTTTCCCAGCCTTTTTCACGCTGTTGCTGCATGATCATAGTCTGCATAACCTCGGCAGAAGCACTTACATGTTGTTATACGATGAAATATCATCTCATAAAATGTTATGAGGCTTTTGGCATCTTTCTTTCCTCAGATAAAAGACTGCCTAGTAAAGGCATCAATTCCCTTGGCTGAGGTTGCAAAGCTCAGAGCTGGACTGAAAATATACTATTAAGTGTCAAACATGTTCTTGGAATGACCTCGGGCTTCATCTTCTGTGCCTGTCCAACATATTTCTTACCCTCCTTTCTTTCTGTCTCTTCACTGCTCTGCCTTGTTAATACTGAGGTAAGACATGACAAGCTGCCAAGAATATCTGCTTAAAATAATGCTAGGTGAAATAAGTAACATCTGGAGGGGGTCACATCTGGAAAGCAAGAGGAAGAGATGCTGGAACCGGTAGATTTCAGCCTGGAAACAACAACCTCTGCCTGGCCCCAGTGCTCCTTCATGCAAATGCTGACAGGCGACTATACTTGTCGGGACCGCACTGACTTCTTCATAAACCGCCTCTGAGAATTCTTTCTAAACTGATATGATTATTGTTTAGCAAGTCTCTGAGAGACCCAGATGTTGGTTTCTGAATAAAACTCCTGCCTTGTCTGGTATTTGCTTCCTAGATTACAAGCTCCTTATGTGAAAGGCATTTTTGGAAATATGCCTATGCACCTCCATGCCAAGAACTAGAGTGATAATCAATACCACTCTCATTTCTGTAGGTAAATATTAAACAGCTTTCCCAAGGTTGAAGAAAAAAAATAGCACAGCTGGGAATTACGGTGCTGTATGTAATTTATTTAGTTTACCTCGGTTTAAGATTTTACGAATTTCTGACAGCCACAATTATTTTCCATCTAGTAAGGAACAAATTGCAGTTCTGTCATTTGCTGACATCTTAATAAAATTTAGCATTAACACCAGTGCATTTACTTTAATAAAATACATAGTAATACATAGTTTCACTTGTTAACAGGCTGTGGAAAATATAACACAACAAAGGGATCTAATTGGCCTCAGTTCATCTGAATATACCTTCTTCATAATGGCCTTTATAACCACAACATTACATTTTTACACTTTGGTTTTGTACAGAACAAACTTAATATAACATGTTGAGGAAATTTCAGGAGCTGGTTGGTGGATTTGCTTGCAGTTTTTGAGCTAAACAAACTGTTTCTTACTATAGCTTTAAAGAAGAAGGACGGGGCATCTGTGCTCACAGCCACAGCCGTGTACCTGAGGTAATTATATAGGCAAATTATACAGCTCCAGGTGTATGACCTTTGACATCATACAGTAAAAAACAGGTCTGAAAATGAGTTTTCAGTGTAGTGTTGGCTTAGGGATTATTGCAGCCTCCAGGGCTGATAAATAAAAGCAATATGGAAGTGCTGATAGCGGCGTAGTGCAATGACCACTTGAGACTGGATTTGAAAAGGGAGTTGATTACAGTCACCGTACTACTCACTGCAGTCTTTTCCTCAAAAAAAAAAATCAGTCAAAACATGTGACATCAACTTGTTTGCCATTTTGGACAAATGACAATCATAGCGATAATGCAGGGCAGGGGTCCTCAATCCCGGTCCTTGAGGGCCGGTGTCCTGCAGGTTTTGGATGCAACCCTGCTGCAACACACCTGAGTCAATTAGCAGGACTCTGGAGAACTTAACTGCATACCGAGGAGGTGATTCAGCCATTTGATTCAGGTGTGTTGAAGCAGGAAGCTGCATCCAAAACCTGCAGGACACCGGCCCTCGAGGACCGGGATTGAGGACCCCTGATGTAGGGTCAAGTAACCAGTTGACGAATGGTTGCTAAAGCCCCTGTCACACAGGCCTAGCGACTGGTCAGTTACCCACCCTGTCAACCAGGGAAAATAATGTGTGTTCTCCATCTAGTTGGCAGAAACCTCCTTGGTTGCAAGTAGATTCCTGAAGTTGCCTGTAGTTTGTGGTTGCCAACTGCTCTCAGATGAACCTGTGAACCTGTGAAAAGTGCAGCACAAACTGGAAATGGAGGCTGTTTGCGGTCAAAGTAAAGTTACACCTTTTTTGTAAAGTGTTGGCTGCAGTGCTGAGGCACAACTTTTACTTTGAAAGTGAATGTTTTTCAAATTTTCTTTGAAATCTTCCTTTTTGACTGTGGTAATATGGTAGTGACCAAAGCAATCATAAAGAGTTTTTTTGGTGCAGGACTTTCTTTGCAACTGATTTCGCCAAGCAGCAGTTGGCAACCTCCAGCCACCACTTGCCAACCGGTCAGGGAGCACACTCAGTTTCCTGCTGATTGCATCTAATATGGTGGGCAACTTTGAACTACTGAGCTGTGTTTGTGGAGTTGCTGCCTTTTTGTAGGATTTTTAATACAAATATTATTTGCGATTATGTAGTACAGAGCATCCAAGAAATTTCTAATCCGCTTTCGGTGAATTTGTCATGCCCTGGGCCGTTTGCCCAGCTTTTGTTGTGTCTCTGTAATTCCTGTGTGGTTTTATTCTGTTCTCCTATGCCCCTGGCCCGTGTTTGTTCCCCCATGTTCCCCCATGTTCTGTGTTCCTCTGTGTAGTCTGTGTGTCAAGTCTGCGTGGGTGTGTGTTTCCTGTTTTACTTTGAAGGTGTCTGAGTCCCTGTGTGTTGCGTTCAGTTTTGCTTCCCCCCTGTCTCGTTTGTGTCATTGCCACCACCTGTGTGTCTCACCTGTTCCTGATCCCCTCGTTACCTCTGTTCTGTATTTAAGTCCTTGTCTCTGTGAGCCTCTTGTCGCAACATTGTCGCTGTCTTCCTCGCCCTATGTTCCGGCCATCTATGTCTCCCCGTGTTCCTGCTCCTGTTTCCCTCCGCTCCTCGTTCCATGCTTTTTGGTTTTTGTGCTCCAGTGTTTTTGGTTATAATAAATCCGTTCTATTGTTTTACCCCTGACCTTTGCCTGCTTCTTTTGAGTTCCGCTTCCCTGCCTGCCTCCAGCCCTTCCGTGACGGAATT
>VOQJ01037583.1:0-12594 GCA_015052665.1 Apistogramma diplotaenia | reverse complement strand
TGTTTGGGGTGTTTGGGTGTGGGGGTGGGGGGGGGGGGGGGGGGGGGGGGGGGTGGGGGACAAGATGGCAACAGCAGAGGGACAACTTGTCACAGATCATTTTAATGCTTTGAGCACAAATTTAATAATTTAAGAGAAACAATTTGAATTTAATTGCTCAGTTTAAACTTATAATGTTACAGTAAAAATAAATGTTTTATTTATGCAGCGCCAAATCACAACAAACAGTCTCAAACAGCCTCAAGGCGCCTTTTATTGTAAGGTAAAGACCCTACAATAATTACAGAGTAAACCCAACAATCCAAACAACCCCCTACGAGCAAGCACTTGGCGACAGTGGGAAGGAAAAACTCCCTTTTAACAGGAAGAAACCTCCAGCAGAACCAGGCTCAGGGAGGGGCAGTCATCTGCTGTGACCTGCTGGGGCTGAGGCGAGAGAGACAGAGTTTAATAATAAGTAATGAATAAATGCACAACAGGGTATAAACAGAATATAAAGAAGACTGGTGATAGTATGTGATGTGGCACAGGAAAAGCTGGGCAAAGATGCAAGCTGCAAGCAATGATGCAATCAAGAACAACCAGACTTTGCAATATTTCTGGTGTTTCTTAAATCCACTGTCTGTGTCTGAAAGACACAGTTTATTGAACAGTTTGTGATGCCAACAAGTGACACTTTGTTTTGCCCCAAATCCTCATCAGCAAACGAACCCTTAGCCATGAGGGGAAAACCTCTGATCAGAGAAATTTGTCTTAGTGATACTGGAAACATTTCTGTCTTTTCCTTGTAGTGATGACGCTGTGCTTTTTTGATCAATCAATGATTCCTTAAACCCAGAGAGAGTTTTATGAGAGAGAGTTTTAATAATTTAAATACATGTTTCAAATGATTATTATCTTTTTGCATTGTTATTAAACCACATTAATTCAATGAATGGACAAAGTTTGACATCTTCAAGTTAAAAGTTGAAAGAAAATAAATAACATTTTGGCTTTTCCCTGGTTTTTGCATGCTGCATTGTAAGTAAAAATGGAACAGTAGGACCTTGCAACTTGTAATAATCAGTGGTTGTCCAGTGATTGCATTGAATTTTTTTTAATTCAGCTACCGAATGTAAAATGACTACACAAGTTGCCTTTTGGGAGGCATCCTGTCAGTCTGACTTTTGGTAAAGTTTTGGAATAATTATCTATTTTATAAATGCAGACAGATTGCCAACATCTTGCAGTCAATCTGAGTCAGTCTGCACTGATGGGTGCGACTATGATTGGCCTCTTTGCAACAGGGGACTTGACTCTGTTGGTTGCTAACTGGTTGCCTGTGTCCTGTGTCCTGCATTTGCAGTTAAATTACTGTTCTGCAGCAACTATGTTCAGTTGTGGAGGAATTTGTAAATTTCTGTGTGAGATCCATGGGGTTCTGGCTGGACTCTAAATGTATCCTTCTAATATAAATTTTTGTGTATGTAGAATGGATGGCAAGAACTTTCCAACAATTTATAATGTAATCACTATATTATTACAATCAGATTATACGTATTTGCCTATCTAAATCACAGATTGATAGCAAAATCACAGCGGATTGATTCAGTCTTTTTGCCTTTGCCTGTTTTGAAAAGGGCACGTGGTCGCAGGTCTGGCTGCCATAAGCTGTCATAGCGAGCTGTGTGACAGGCAAAATTGGGCCCAAAAGCACAACTCCACAGGCATGCGTTAACTAAAAATGTGTTTATTGTTCAATCAAAACAAAATCCTCTTAGGACCAAGGCAAGGTATGCAATCCGAGATGAGACATGAATACACAAACATCCACCATGGCAACAACGACCTCACAAAGAGCTGAGAGAACACAGACAATATATATACACACCAGGTAATGAGGCAGTGGGAAACAGCTGGGAGGGAAAACAGGTGAACACACTCACACCAGCAAGACCGGGGGAATCACGAGGACTAGGACATACCAAAATAAAACAGGAAGTGGAAACACGGACCAGGACTAAAACACCAGAGGGACAGAGGGTAAACATTCAACACGAAAATAACCCATCAATCAAACCAGAAGATAAGACCAATAAGAAAACATCATAACACATAAAACAGAAAAGTAAAGTCAAACAGCAAACACAAAGTACAAAGGCCATGACATAAACATTCCAAAGGCAGTGAGATTGCAATTTTATGGCACACATTCACAATAATTTGGGGTGTGCTACAAGACCACTGTGTTGTTTTTTATATAAATATCTTGGTGACCACTAAAAATTAAGGTTATTTAGATTTTTTTTTAACTTCTCAAAGAACTGATGCATGCATCAACCTTGGTCATGCATTATAGAGGCAACTTGTAGGGTAAAAAGCTTTTCATGCCTTGCTTTGAGGCAAAGTGTCGGAACTTATTAGGGATTTCTTGTGTACTGGTGACAAGTTATAAATGAATTAAATGCCCAAAGCCATTACCAAGATGGTTGCCAAGTGATGAGACTTGTTTTTCACCACTCTTACCACAGCTCCTCATCTTAAACTGTTGTGCTACTGACTGTCGGCTAAATAAGCGAAAGTTGCTAAGCAACGTGTGCTGTGTGGTTCAAGCCATTCGCCAGAGTTTGGGATAATATTGCAAAGAAACAATATTAAGTTTCAAGGAGTAAAACGCATCCCTGACAGTTCTCGATCATAAATTTCTTAATAATAATCTATCTCAGATCTCTCTAAAGATATCAGGAGCTGGCAGTCTCGACCTCATGACTTTGTCTCCTCCTGCATCATAATATCACCTCATCATCAGCTTCCTCCCTCTGCCTCTCCTTCACCCTGCGTCTCTATCCCAGAGGGGGTTGTGTCAGAATGAGACAGATAACCAGGTAGAGAGTACCGAACGCATTCCTGCAATGTGTGTTGTTTAAAGTTCGCGTGTGTGCTTTGATGTGCAGTGTGTAGCAAGGTTCGTGGTGGCAGGGTACTGATTATAAGATGGTGATGGCTCAGATGCATCCCTGACTTGGGACTTCACTAATGGACCACAGCTCCACTGAGCCTCTAAGCTGTCCTCATGAATGCACCCCAGTAACAGGACACCCGTCAGGGGCTTATGTCTGTGCATCATTCCATCACCCAAGGGCAGGCGGTGATGGTGGGCCTCCGGCAGTATGTTTGGCAGCTTGGCAAATGGCACCTTGGCACACGATCAAAGTGTTCGCAGGGTGACTCAGGGGATAGAGAGAAAAGTCCTGAAGGTCAAAGGTAAACAGCTGGCTCACAACAGCTGACCATCAATACAAGGATGTGGAGGAAAGTGGAGAAAAATGAGCCCTGCGGGTCACATGTTTGATTATTTTAGGCCAAGTTATGTTAAGTGTCTTAAGTGCAAAATTGTTCTTCTTCTTACTACTTCGTTTGCTAACATTTAAAAAATGATTTTAGCAGAAAGTATGAGCAGTACCCAAGCAGGATGCCATGGAGACCAACTCTTTGAAACAGTCATTTTCTTGACCTCTGTGATTTAAGGCCAAGAATTGAGGCTAGGACTGTCTCAATAAATCAGGATGACAAATTAAACTAAAAGATTGTTATCATGTTATTAACAGGTGGGATAATGAAGTAAATAAGTAACTCCATCCTTTGCAATGCTTTCCTTTAATTCTTTTTACAGGTCCTCTCTACTTGCACAGTTATTGATGCCATTACTTAACACTCACATTAATAAAATGTGGTGTCTCTAAATGTGTCAATTTCAGTGACACAATGATCTCTTTGCATAAAACTGCCATAAAACTACTATCCTATAATAGTGTGCAGAGTTGGGTGCTGCCATACCAGCATTTGTTCCTGTGTTTGCCTGTTTTTTTATTGTATATTAATGTTGTAGCACCCTCAGAGCTGTTCCTGGCAGAGATTGTAAGAACACTTGGCTTTCTTACCGAGTGCTGTGACTCTAATTACAACAAAAATGTCCCTCACAGATTTTCATGGAGCTGAATTCAAATACTTAAAACAGATGGTCTGGCAGAATGTGACAAAGTTCACCACCTTGCAGATGCAGCTGCACTGAGTTCTTTCTCTGAAGCCCTCCAGGCTTTATACATAATGAATCAGAATAGTGCTGTCCTTGGGAAATTCACTAGCCTTTGATGAATGAATGGCTGCAACTGTGCAGACTGTGGTCGGCAAAATGATTGTTACCATTTCCTCCGTGTAGCAGATGTGTCGTTGCAGCAGTTGGCAAATGTTGGTGACACGTATCTGGGGTGTTGCTGTGGAGACAGCTTGGAAATGAGCCCAAAATACAGTAACAACTCCAAAATCCCATGAAGCCTTTATAAGCCAAGCATTATAGGAAGAGTGTGACATTACCTGGCCGTCCCACTTTCCTCTTGACATCACAAAGTGCCAAAAATCGTATTTTCCATTGTTGCCAGAGAGGCTGCTTTTAAAGCGTATTTCAAACACTGGGAAACGGAATGTGGTGTCATGAATCATGAATCATGCTGTGGTCCTGAAGCTGGGGAAGTACCTCCACACGATCATCACAGTCTGTGTGCTGTAGCGTCCAAATTAGAACCTCTTTTAAAGGTGAGGACTAAAAATATGATGGAAACAATATCAAGTGCTGAAACACTTTACAGCCAACAAAAAAATTTATCAAGAATGTCTTTTTGAAATAAAGTGAGAAATAAATTCTCAGAGAAAAGATCCACTATATTGATTTAATACATTCTGTTGTTGAAATGGAGTGTTTGCCAAAGTTATAGATGGTATTGCAATGTGCCCTGCAGACTTTGTCCAACACTAATGAATTCCCTGAAACATATCAGATTGTGAGAGCAGAAACACCATCGAACTTGCCTCTAACTCTTGATGTATTGTAAATATTTTCTGCATCTGAGGATCTTTGATCAAAATTGAATTACACTCTGAACGGGACCATATTTATGTGTAGTAATGCAATCGCATCATTTTGTAATGTATAATGTTCTTGGGTCCTTCTTGAGAGTCCCTGATGTTCACATGCTCACCTGCACACTCACACACTGACACATTTTCATAGCTGTCGCTCCCCATCGCCTGGAACTCCGCCTCCACGCCACGGCTCTTAGTCATGCTCCCTTTTCCCTCATTCATCCCACTCACTCTTCTCATTTTCTTTCCCTAACCTTGCGCTCCTTCTCTGTCTCCTTTCTGTCTCAATCATTACCCACTCACCTGGCTGCAGGGTGATGATGGCACACTTGGTTCCTGTGATTTCCCACCCTCCACCCTCCACCTCCACCTACAGAACATAAAGAGGTGGTGATGGTTGTTGGCAGGACTTGTGCAGTGAATCTGTTAAGCCTTTCAATGTTGTCCCTGAAAAATAATTGTATTCACACACAATTCATCCCATTTCCACTTTATTTGATAGGCAGAGAACAAGGTAGCATCATTAAAATATACCTCACAGCTATCAGCAACATTTACATGCAGCATTTATTTTCTTTTAAATTAACTGCGTCATACAGCTAAAGCTTCAGCTCATTTTAAGGTTGGCAACTAAGAAACTTTGTTGTTTTATTTGTTTGTTTGTTTGTTTGGGGGGGGGGGTGAACAGTGCTGCTATGTCAGAGGCACCCGTTTCTCTCTCCTGGTTAGTGAGGCAGCAGACTGAAGTGAGGCAGTGTGAGCACATTAATGCAGGAGAAAGCCTTTTGTGTCTTTGAATTTCAATGTATCCTACGTAAAAATGTCGATTCATTATTCGTGTGAGGCAGGAAATTCTTCTTGGCTGATGCCATCGAGATCCTTGCTCAACAAATCAGAAAGCAATGCCACTCCACGAGCCTTCTCACTTATTTCATTCATCTTTCATGCATTCATGTCTGCAAATGTCAATAAATGTGCAGTTGTGCTACATCCTCAGCATCCTCAGCTACAGACAGGGAGCTGTGTAAAACAGAGCTGCCTTTTTCTGAAATGGCAGCTAATCTAAATGCAACATTTCAAACAGAACTCCACAGAGATCTGCTTTCAGCGTGCAACGTGGGTATCTCTCTTGCTACCAGCACAGTAGCTGTGTTTCCCTGACACAGTGATTATTAATCTCCATGTGTGATTACTTCTCCCTCAAAGATGGAGAAAGATGGAAAAAAGAGAGGACAGAAGAGGAAGCTAGCAGAAAATTAATACATGTAATAATAAAAGTAATTTTGTTCAGTTTCAATTTGATAATTTTGTTTTAAATCAGACAGTAAATATGCATAGGATGATGCTCAGGTTGTGTGGATGATTCATATTGTAAAATTTAGTTTTGTTTATAGTTTTGTGGTATTTAAAGGTGCATCTGAGTACACTGGATAGTTTAAACAACTGCAGTCTTTGGATGTGGGGAGGTTGTAGTATCAAGGACCTGAGCAGGGTACTTAGCATCAAGACATCACAGACACTGACAATGACAAGGAAACACACAGGAAAGCAAGAACATAATGGGCAAAAATATGTCTGTGTGTGTGTGTTTGTGTGTGTAGTGTTAAGAGTGAAGAATGGTGGCTGAATGAAACTGGGATACATATTGGAGTAAGTGTGGTGAACTTGACAGGGAAGCGTGGCAGACGGTGAATACAAAGGTTGGAAGGTGCATGCAGATGGAAGTGGAGGAGCCGGTCAGCATGTATGGAGACAGGAAGGTCTTGAGGAATTTTTGCTCTTGTAGAGGGCACACAGGGAGAAAGACCTGAAAAGAGAGATTCATGATGTTACTGACTTTCAGCTTCACAATGAGGGGGATGAATGATCAGTGTCTTGAATTAAACAACAGGGAATGAAAGGAAGGAGAGTTGATGCTGACACTAATGACTGAAGGAGAAAAGGAGGGAGACACCTCTTGACTTAAACAGTGACCTCAGCATTTCATGGATTTAAAGCCATGCACGTACATAACCCTCTTCAGCAGCTTATTATAGATGCGTGCCATATTGCAGTTTAATACACAACAGGCAAAACAAACACATTTACTGTTGCACTTGGACTACTGACATGCATACATTTGCACACCATCACAGCAAAGACCATAGGCACCAGTGAGCTTGGCAAGAAAGCAGCTCGTTGCTGGCATGGCAACAGTCACTATGCCGATGCCCACAGATATGGCTCTTTTGTTATTCCTGTCCGTGATTGGCTCAAAGAGTTTGTAACCACATGAGGGTGACTTAGGACCACTAAAATAAGCCCACAGTTTATGAAGTGTTTTTGATGTTGAAACCACAACACAGTGATCTAACAGGTATGCTCATGGTTTATGGGTAGACTGAGTATATAAAGACAGGATTCTCTTTTCTAGGATGCATGACGACTTACTTTAAACTGCCGAGTTGACAGTAGAAAATATAAAGCACAGAAGTGGAAGAAAATGTTTGTGCAAAACAACACCCACGCATTTTATAAAAGTTGTAAGAACTCTGATGTCCTTTGCGGTGATTTTCCTGGGAGCATTTCGATCTGGATGGTTTTATTGGTTTTGCATTTTAACTTTTCCCGAGTGGCCTGTTTTAGACTCAGCTGCCCCAGAACAGTCTGGTGATGGGACTGCTAAACAGCTGCACCTAACAACAAGCTTAAAGGATATCAAACCGTCCTCTGGGGACTTGCTTTTTAAAAGGCTTTTTGTTGCATCGTAAATGTCTTAAATGTAGGTTGGATGTGAAACAAATGAAACAACCATAAAAGATTTGAATTCTGCAGCAGATTGTGGTGACTGTAATATCTTTGCTCGTTCTGCCTTGCTGCTGGTTGGGCTATGAGATATTGATTTTCAGTTAGATCAAAGGCATTTAGGATAGAATAGAATAGAATGCCTTCAACGTGACAGGTCTTTGTAGGGTGTTTGTATTATATGTGCTATTTACTGGTTCAAGGGGGGAAAACTCGTTTCACGGCCAAACGTTTTGGCAGTTCAGTGCAGCTCTGCATAAACTTGATTTATCTGATAGTAAAGGACTTTGAAACATGTGAACGGTATAATTAACAATAATAAACAAGCAAAAAGTAATCTAAGTAATAAGTGAAGTGGCTGAGTGTGTGAAAAACCAAAGTGTACATCTGTAGTGATGATACTATACCTTAGGCAGCCAGGACTCGCAGAAGCCCCGGGGAGCGACAGGCTGGCCAGTGTTGTTTAATACTTCTGCAGATTTGCTGCAGCGCAAAGTGCTGGAACCCTGAATATTGGTAGAGAAGAACAGTATATCACAGCTTACTGGGTAAAGGGCTATGTGCCATAGATGGGTCAAAGTGGAGTGTGAGCATTAACATGGAAAATTAAGCAAGTGAAGATGGTGGGTTGGTCTAGTGGATCACATTGATTTATTTTTGTTAATATTGTATAGAATAGCAGGTAAATTGTGGAACACAGAAAACAGGATGTGCTGTGGGATTAACTTAAGCTGGTAAAGGCAGCGTGATGCCCTGGACATTGATCCTATGGGTCATGATTCATATCACTGATCATTTCTTCTTGATGAAGAAGTTCTTGTCCTTCTTCATCTTGAGCTACATGACTGGAGCTTGTTGTTTGCTCTATTCTGCATTTTTTTCTCTTATTGTTCAGTGTGCATATTCACAGACTCTTATCGTAATACTGCATCAGCACGGCTGATTAATTGCTCTGTTTTTTATTGCTGAATCCTCACTTTCATCTAGTTTCCATACAAACTTTAAACTTGCAGTTGCAATGTATGTCGTGACAAAGCTGCTTCGTTTTACAATATGATACAAAAGTGATGCATATTACAGCAGTGTAAATATGAGCTGAATAACAATGAGAACAATCTAGACTGAACAGAGAAACTTGAGTTCTAATCAACAGTCTTTTTCTTTTCAAGCTGATGTCTGACACTCGTCCTTTCCCTAACAGGACATCATGGTGCTTCTTGGCACTGCGTTTGTGGGTTACAGGACTCACAGCTGAGCCAATATACCAGCAATTGCTGATAAATGATGGTAAAAAGTTACATTAATGGGAGTCCCAAGCAGGGTCGGGGTTCTTAATGGTGCCACACATCACTGGACTACTAACAGGAGAAAACTGCTGTTTCTTTGCCTCCTCTTCATTTAATGATGGTTACACACATGCCCTCGCTGTCTCTCTCACACACACACATACTGGTAGTGTAGATTTGATGTCCTGGCACTTAATTAAAACCCTCCTCTACCCGCACTACCACTCATGGGCTCTTTCCCAGACTTGAATCACATCTTTCTTTGTCTTCCCTGCCACACAGGGAGCACAGTTGTGTGTTTGCAGATAGAGATTTACTTACATAGTGTATGTTCAAACTCTCACACAATACTCTCATCTCATTGTATTGCCAAACTTTCCTCGTCGTGCCTCTCTGGGCTGTTCTGTGCTGCTGCCCTAAGACAATGAATGGTTTTTTTTTAAGTCTTGGAGAAACGGACCTCTGAGCTGTCGAACTCGTGTGTGTGTGTGTGTGTGTGTGTGTGTGTGTGCACAGATTTGGCAGCCATTTCAACAGGAATCCTGTGTCTTGTCCTGTTATTGTTTGTACCACCCACAACTTCAGGTACTGGAAGGGTTTCACCTGCTACTGTGCAATCTAATTCTCTCCAGGTTATTTTTGCTAGCAGCACGGATCAACTGTAACTCGAGTACGGTATCTAGAGGCAGCATGAAAGCATTTCTATTTCTGACTTGCCAGTAAAGAACCTGACTTTGAAATATTTTTTTTTTTGCTCTTGTTCTTTAGCCTTAATCGCATGGGACTGGCTGTCTTTGGACTTTGTGTAATTAATGATTTATTCCCAAAATCAGCAATTCATATTCGCAGGCTTGTGAGATCCTGACTCGAAAAGCTAGATTGGGTATCACTGACTACAGGCTGGTCTGTGGGGCCAATGCATACAATTCAGTTCAGTGTTTTTCTGTGTGTACTGTGCCAAGTGCAAGGAGATGGGCACCAGTGGCTAGTGGGCAGCTCGGAGGTTTCTGGAGGTATTTCATGCCTGCAACTCCAGCAGATTCTTTTTGACTTGACTGCAAACTGTGATCAGGTGAACTGAAATGACTGAAATGTTGTTATGTTGGGAGGGATTTATTTACATGCAACACGTGTGTGAGGAGGTGCACTAACAGAGGGAAAGGAGACACAATACATACAGTAACAGGGGTGAAGACTCATTCTGACCTGAAATGGAACCAGAACAAAGAAATGAAGTGAATAATATAATAATACATTTTTAACTAATAAATGACAATTTAGTACATTAATAAGTTTATGTTCTTGGATATGGTTATTTGTTACATTTTGCTTTGCAAAGGTCGGAGTGCATTGTTTCATTACAGCTTATTAATTTCACATTGGTGTCAGATCAGTGCTGTGTATTGACAGATAACTGGAGTACTGTATTAGAATGGGAAGTGATGCCTTTTCCAAACAGTATCTGCTAAATACGCATGTCAAGTCTCATGTCAGATCCTTTTATGTGAAGCTCAGCAGGAAATAGGATGGGTAGAAATGTGTTTCTTTGATTCCTTCATTTTCTCCTTCTTACATTATCTCACTGGTGTTACTTCAAGCTCATAAGAGTTGCTGCAAGCTGCAAACCTTTCAGACCCACATTGCAGCCCCACAGGGCTGAGAATCGGATGTTAAGAGATCTCCTATTTCACGATTTCATTCTGGTTGACTGTGTTAAACTTAGAAGAGAGATTGGTTTGTGCTTACAAAAGCAGCTCTCGAGAGTGGCTTCCACATACTATAATTAAAACGTGAGTTTTGACTTCTAACCTTGTCTGTCTTTGTATGAAATCTGTAGTGCTAAGCAGCAAGCAGCCACTGGGGATATATGATAGATAATTTTAGCTGATAGGGCAGAGGTAGAAATGTTACCTCTGTGGATTCAGCATTGCTGCCCAGTGGGAGTGAACTGTACGGTCAAGGTGAAGAGCCTCCATCCAAATGGCTGTCCTACAGGTCTCTCTAAGTTAATGGACTCTGCACACAACTGCCCCTACCTGACCGTGCATTACCCTTCAAACAAGTATGAGGCTTCCAGAAAAAAGTGAAGCTGCCAAAGTTAAGAGAATATATGACTGCTGGAGCTCAGGGTCAAGTGAGGGTTAATTGCTCTAAAATGATGCACTCACTGATGGGGATGACATCTCAAAGTGGCCACCCTCTTACTGCACCAAGTGTTCGCATAAAGTTAAGGGCCAAACTGTGTCTTTTCATCCTTTCCTCTTTGAATAGAATCTCTAAACACTAGAAACATCACACCGCTGAGACTGAGACACTTTAATAACATGGTGTATTTAAGCATTGAAAAGGCAAACACAGGAAAGCATATTAAAGAGTTCATTAAGCATTTTTTGTCCTTAGCTTCTTCTCTCATGCACAAATGTCTGAAAGTTAGCAAAAAGGTTTCCAGTTTGGGGCAAAAATTACTTGAGAATTTGCCGACAAGAGCGTATTGATGCAGGGTCGTCACAGGTCAGCAGACACTCATGCATTTTAGACATCTAACTGTGATGTTTTTTGAGGCTTGTCATACTTCCAAACACTGACAGTGATATCATCTGTTTGTGACTGTACTGTAATCTCCAAAACTGCATCCACAGGATCTTCTGTTTTCTTTGTTGGCTGGCTTTCGGAGCCATTACACCTCTCATCTGTATCTGTCAGCTCCATCTCCTCAGTCATCCATCAGTTAATCAGCGTGCAGCTAAAGTGTCACAGAGGACCGTTGCCTCACTTCCACTGAGGTTAGCCAACTACAATCACAGGAAGCTGCTACTAAATCATCTTAAACACAGGGTGGGATGTGGCATTTGACTGGGATGGGTTTTTTTTACACTATACATGTCCATGAGTGGAGACTTTGGCCTGATTTAAACTATCTGGATGACAGGTTCATGGTATCATCTTATTAAATAAAACACAACAACACTGCAATGGTAATTTTCCTGGCTCGCTAGCGAGGGAGCTAATCAGCCTCCACTTTATCCAGCTGGGCTTCGGCCGCAAGCGCCATCAGCTGACCAAAGGAGTGCCGCCTTTTATTTTGAAAGAGCCACATGACCAAACGTACATGATGTCACACAGCACACACGTTACAGACCATAGACATATATACTTGGACGCCTCATGGAGCGGGGCAGCCCGTTGCTGCGATACATAACAGCGTCCGCCATATTGAAGGGGGCATATGTCCCAGTCAGGCTGATACAAGTTAGTGGACCGAACTTCAGAAAGTGCCCTTCTACAAAGTATTTTTAGCTAATGTTCGTCATCGACCCACTCACATATAAACGTTAATATATTTGGAAATTAAACAATCACCAAAGACAACATTTATGACTTTTCATTATATTTTAATTGTAATTTCTGAATAAAGAAAATAAATGTCAACCTATGATACAATTGATTCTGATAAATCGTTTTTATATTTACAGTAATTAACATTTATGAACATATGTACACACACAGACATCGTCAATATATTAAATAATAAAAAAATATATTACATACAGTACTGTGCATAAGTCATAACTGGACCAAATTAAGGACAAAGAGAACATGCATACATGAGACCTTAAGCTCCCCC
>VOQJ01037582.1:0-12666 GCA_015052665.1 Apistogramma diplotaenia | reverse complement strand
CTAACAAGTAGTTCACACTCACATTGCTATAAGCACCACCAAAAGGCCCATTATGGGCTACGAAAGCCAAGATGTACAAGACCTCATCTCAAGTATTATAAGTATTAGGGATATGGCTACATTATAAGCCACTAAACACATAAAAGAAAAGCATCTAGATCACCAACAAAAAGGGAGATAAAGACAAGTTCACATACATTTAAAATAGAAAAGACTGAGTCATCAAAGCATTAAACCTGTAAGCAGTTTAACAAAGAGGAACAGCAAACACGTGCTGAAAGTAGGAAAGAGGAATACGATTGACATGCACTGCTGGAAAACGTGAAGCAAAACTAGTGTTTGGGCAGGCTAGAAATAATGCTGTGTGTGTCTAATCAGGCCAGAGGACACCTGGGATACAACATCACAGTATCCCTAAAAAAAACAAGTCATGTCCATCTGTTCATCTGTGGTTGGTTGGGCTTACGCTTGTGTTTTTCAGGAGGTGGAAACCTTGACAGCACACTGGAACCTGTACATCAGCCTGGGGGGCTTTTCTGTTGGGCTGTTGGTGGTGCCTCTCCTGGGCTCGTGGAGTGACCTTGCGGGTCGTAGACGAGTCCTTATCCTTCCTAACCTTGGCATGGCCCTGCAGGCGATAGTGTACCTTGTGGTGATGTATCTCAAGCTGCCCGTGGTCTACTTTCTAGTGGGCAGGCTGCTGAGCGGCCTGTCGGGTGATTTTAATGCCATCCTTGCAGGCTGCTTTGCCTATGTGGCAGACAGCAGTGACAGGCGGTCTCGCACCTTCAGGGTGGCAGTCTTAGAGGCCTGTCTGGGTGTTTCGGGGATGCTGGCCAGCATCATCGGAGGAGAGTGGCGGCGGGCGCAAGGGTAAGGAACGTCTGTGAAGAGATTCATTCATACAGCTGAAATATATCTAAATGAATTAGTCTTACCTTTCTATTTATGTGCCTTGTTTAGTTATATCAACCCGTTCTGGCTCGTCCTGGCCACCAACTTGGTCTCAGCTCTGTATGCCTGCCTCTTTGTCCGTGAGTCTGTCCTGCCAGACCCGAGTGCAAAGCTCCTCACTACTCGCCACCATAGAGCTGTCTGGCACCTCTACTCGACAGGAGGCAGCAGCAGTGAGGCTGGCGGAAGATTTCACAGATGCAAGCTGTGGCTTTACACACTGTGCTTCTTTCTGGTGGTGGCTGTTCACTTTGGCACCAGAGAGCTATATGTGTTGTTCGAGCTGAGCTCACCCCTGTGCTGGGGGTCAGCCCTCATTGGCTACGGATCAGCGGCTCAGCACCTGGCCTACCTGAGCAGTCTGGTGGGGCTAAAGATCATGCAGCATTGTCTGGAGGACTCCTGGTTGGCTCTCGTCGGTCTGGCCTCCAACATTGTTGGTCTGGTGGTCTTTTCTGTAGCTGACAGCACTCAGCTTATGTTTATAGGTAAGAGGTCTCAGAGTGTGTTCATACTATCCAATCAGAATTTACTTCATTATAAAATGTAAGGTTGATTAATTCGAGTGAAGATGACTTTAAAATATTACTGCCTCACTACAACAGTCTGCAATCAGGGGTCATTTAGCCAAGATTAGGCTTTTTCTTTCATTTATGTGTAATGGCATGTGGTATTTGCCCAACAAGGTCTTTTTTTGTGTGAGTTAAGACTTACAATAGAAGTTGATGTCAGTTTTGCTGCTATTAATTTAAATTTAAATGTCTCCTTGTTGTGTTTCTGGTTTGTTTGTTTGTATTTTTTGGTACATAGGTTATGGCCTCAGTTTCCTCTTCATGACTGCTACGCCCGTGCTCAGGTCCAAGCTGTCCAAGTTGGTGGACCCATCAGAGCAAGGTCAGTTCTTGATCATGTACCAGTGTTACACATTTAAAAGGATATGAAGGTTGTGTTCAAGTTTCACTAACAGATAATGCACATCTTGATATGAGCGCAAACTGAGTGTGTCAGCTGTGCTTTGTTGGAATGAGCCAGTGAGCTAATTAGATCAGCAGCACAGCTGAAGCGCATGTTCTCTCGTCACATGGGACAGCTTGTGCTCTGCAGGTTGTATACATAATTGTGTTGTGTGCGTGTGTGCGCGTGCGCTTCCTCTCAGGTGCCCTGTTTGCCTCCGTTGCCTGTGTGGAGAGCTTGTGTTTTCTGGTGGGCAGTGGCGTCTTCAACTCCCTCTACCCAGCGACCCTATACTTCATGAAGGGCTTTCCTTTCCTCTTTGCTGCCATCATCCTCTTCATCCCAGCTGGGATCATAGGGTGAGTCTGCTTCTGCTTCATTGACTGTCTTTTTGCAGTTTTTATGAGCTATAAACAACCAGAAAAATAAAATATGGATTATTTTCATGTTTTATCCTTTTAGGACTCTGCAGTGTTTGGACCAAAGGAGAGACCAAAGTGACTCCTCTGTGTCCTGACCTGCAGAGACAGAGGGCAGGAGCCAGATGCAGAGTTGAGGTTCATCCTGGTGTCAGTCTGCATGGTGAGCAGAGACATCTGTTATGTCTGCCTGTGACGCTGGGATCCACCTTTGATCCAGATGGGGAAGTTTTATTAGCTCACCCAGGAATGGGATTTTTCCATCTTTTGCTGTCACCAATGTGCCTTACAATTATCAATTTAATAAGCTATTATAGGGCATCAGAGATTATGGCTCTACCTGTATAAAAAGAAGTATTGATCAAAGACACCAACCTCAGTGCAACATTATGTGTCTTTTAGTGAGTTATTTATTTATATCAACCACGTGATAGCCATCTGATATGGTGCGATTTCATAATTACAGCAATAATCCTTGGCGTGACAAAAGCTCACAGATGTTCTCTCCCAGAAAAAAGTATTAAACTGTTTGTCACTGAGGTGTTTTTCAAAGCAGCTTTCAGAGAGTTTACTGGAGGATGATGCTAGCATTCAACAGATGTTTTACTTTGATTGTGTTATGACTAAATGGAAAGGCTACATTTACAAAAATGATCAAAAAATAAGTAAAGTGTTTGATTATGACTGGAGCTCAGGAGTCAGTGATATTGTATCTAGCTAATTACTTACTGATATTATATTGCTGTTTAGTGGATTTCATTTCTTTTGAACAAAGTGTTTTCAAGCTGTTTCCTAGTTTTCACCATGTCAGTTATTTTATGGTGGAACAGGAGACTCCCATCATGGATGTGCAGCCGACAAATCTGTGTGATGCTCTCATGTCAATATGGACCAGATTATCTGAGGAATGTTTCCAGCACCTTCTTGAATCTAAAAATTAAGGCAGTTCTGAAGACAAAAAAGGGTCCATCCTGGTACTAGCGAGGTGTACTTAATAATTTGTCCATAAATATTTTTGATCTACAAATATAATTAATTTTAATCCTGTAGAATCAATCAGAATTGTGTTTTTTTATGAGGTTGTTGGACCTGTATTTGTGTAAAATGAGTAACAAAAAGAAGTAATGTGCACATCACTGCAACAGTTAACATCACATGTTAAATACTCGGCCCTGTGTAACTTCTACATGTGGTACTCAGAGTGTATTGTGATCCTACTGTTTTTAATTTAATTTACATGGAAACTTGGCCATGTTCAGGGTTTTCCCAACATGATGATACAAGTGTTCAAGAGCAGTGACGATTGTCTGTGCCCAACACAACCAAACATAACCACCATAAATCTGCAGGAAACCGTGGCAGTAGCCAGAGATTACAGAGTTAGATCTTTTGCCCTCCTTCCTCCATCCACACAGCAGGTAGCACAGTCCCTCCATTAAGACGCTTCCTTCTTAGCACTACAGCCACCTCCGAACAGTAGATTACCGCACGCACTGTCACCTCCTAGTTGCACAGTGAAGGAACAAGAGCTGCCAAATCAGCTTTAAATGCACAAAGAGAAGTTAATTGGTGGGGTGCAGTCTTAACGATCGCCTGATCAGCAAGACTATCGTTGATGCTGGGTGGCAAATTTGTTTGATCATGTGACCAGTGCTGTGTTGTATTCTGTGTGAAAATTGACCAAGAAAACTGTCTGTCTGTAATCAGCTGTGCAGTATTTAGTAAAGGTAAAAGCCATTAAGTGTGATAATTACATTTTGAAAAGACTCAATAAAGATATAATTTCAAACCTGTGAGATAAAAGTGACAGAACAATCATGTTTATCGAGTTACAGAATTTTGTTTAATAAACTTGACCAACACATCTGGATGAGTGCTGCATATTTTGTTGATTTTATTTTGTACCTTTTATGCGTTATGAACACAGGACAGGTGGGTTCTAGGCAGTTACTCCGGCTTCCTCCTTGAGCACACATGGGGTTAAGTGTGAATGGTCATCTATGTGTTAGACCTGCGACAGACTGGTAGCCTGTCCAGGGTGTACCACACCTCCCACCCTGTGACAGCTGGGGGAGGCTTCAGCCCTCCCACAACCCTGAATTAGATAAGCAGAAGCGGGATGGAAGACCAAGCGGACATACAGTTATTCAACAGATTTAACACTGTGATGAAGTAAATGTTAGGTTAGCAGTAATAATGATAGCTAAATGGGAAGAACGAAGTGGTCATTTACAATGAAACTGTAAAAGAGAACCAATGTTAAAGTCGTCTTTACCCACTCTTATTACAGAACAACGTGTTTAACTCTACATTGATATCTTCATTCCCTCTACACATCTTAAACTTATGGTTAAATTAGGTTAAACTTACAGTAGTCGTAAAAAAATATGGCAAGTCAGCCCAAAAGGTTTCCTCTATCCCAATGCAAATATTAAAACAAGAGAAATGTCACTAAAATTAGAGGCCTGCAAAATGACTACATACACAGCAACTTTATTGAACACTGATGCGTTAGTGGTGATGGTTTTGCTGGGTGCCCATGTCGGCTGGTCTCTGTTATTTTCCTGAGATACAGAAGTTGCGTACTGTACCTGATTACACGTATACAGCAGTAACTAACATTAAAGGCTTAGAGTTTTTATATACAATCTGAAATTCACTTGTCAGTTCTATTGATTGTTTATAATTGAGTGTGTGCATATTAGATATGTTTTTTATGAGCATGTAATCTAAATAACCAGATTCATTTCACATGCATTAGGGCAGAGCAGGGAAAGCTGCCTGAATATTCACCGCAGGTTATGTGGAATTTGGCATTGTAGACAGTTGTTACAGCTGAGGTCAAACTGTGTTTGTCAATTTATTTCTTTTTCTTTTTCTTTCTCTTTGGAGCCGTCTGGGCGATCGACTTGGTCTTGGGGTTCTTTCAGAAAGCGCAGAATCTTCTCAATCGTGGCCTCCTGATATTCGTGGGACCACCTGTGTGAAGAGAATGAGGGAAATATGAGAGCTTGAGAGACAATAACATACAGTATGGGGAAAACACCCCAAGACAAACACTTGTGGTTTAAACCTGTTGGGAAAACAATTTCCCCTCACGTCACAACACAGACATGTACTGTCCTGTCATAATGCAGTATACAGTAACTCACTTGATGCCATTGAATTTCAGAATGGCTCTCATGTCTTCTGGCAGTGACATGGGGTCAGGCCACATAAAGTTATCTGTGACAGGAACTATGTTCTTCTTACCACCCAGGGCTGTGACTACCTCCTGCAAGATGAAACATATTACCTTTAGATCTGTGTCAAGTACAGAAATTGGATGTATAAAGACAGAAAAGCCCAAACGACTGGATCTACACTATGCTGCCAAAAGTATTCACTCATCTGCCTTCACATGCATAAGAACTTGAGTTCCTAATTCATCCCAAAGGTGTTCTGTTGGGTTGATGTGCAGGCCAGTCAAGTTCTTCCACACCAAACTCACTCATTTCCATGTTGACAATACCACTAACAGCTGACTGTGGAATATTTAGTGTTGAGGAAATGTCACATCTGGACTTGCTGCACAGGAGGCATCCTATTAAGGGTACCACGCTGGAATTCGCTGAGCTCCTGAGAGCGACACATTCTTTCAGAAATGTTTGTAGAAGCAGTCTGTATGCTAGGTGCTCGACTTTATACATGTGTGGCCATTGGAGTGATTGGAACACCTGAATTCAATTATATAGTGCATCTGCCCTTTTCAGGCAAAAGACAGAGGTTAGTCAAATGTTCTGATCCTGTTGCAAGAAACTTCGGCATTAACCTGCAGCAGAGATCAAATTAGCTAGTAACAGATGTGATTAAATCAAATTACATATAAGAATATGTTAACCAGAACAGATACAAAGCTGCTACTTTCTACACTGACCACACGCAACGTGAAAACCACCGACAGGTAAAGTGAATAAAATGGATCATCCTGTGAAAATGCAACGCTCTGCTTCATAATTTCTGGTTCTGGTGTGCATGTGGATGTTACTTTGATAAGCTGTGTTCCAGAGACAACAGAACAAACTTTAAATTTTATATGCAAGCTCACAAAATCTGATCTGAAGTAATCCAATTCTCTCATCAACAGAATTATTGTGGATTATCTCGAGAATGGTTTGAGGTGCAGTGATCTGAAAATTTTCAGCAAAAATTAGATATAATGAGCTCTGACATTCCAACCATCGTGTACAGGAAATGGAAAACGGACCTTGTGCACCCAGTCCTTCATGGCAGTGTCTCCCATGCACTTGTCGAGAGCGTTAGCAGACAGGACCAGGATGAAGTTGCGTGCTCTGTGTACACTCTGAATCAGTTTGTCCTCAAATTTACCGGCTTCCAGCTTCTCTACATCTATGAAGACGCTGTATCCACGGACCTGTAGGTGCACCTTCAAAAGGCTGGGGGCAAAAGGAGAGTGACAGGATTTAATGACTGTATTTGACTTCACTCTTCATCCTAAATGCACAAAATCTCCCGTTCTAACCTGGCCAGCTGAGAGCCCGTAGTCCGTCGGTAACTGATGAAGACATCGGGCCCTGTGGGGTGGGCATCTGTGTGGCTTAGTTTTAAGGGTCTGCCACTAGCAGACAGTATCTTTGCTCTGTGAACACCATTCTCAATGTGGCAGTCGTACTTGAGCTGCTGATCGGTCAGATTCCGGACGTTGTTACGATCCACTCCTGACTGAACTAGGCCGTAGGTGTACTGACGAAAATGAGGGTCCACTTCGCTTAACCAATCACCCATGTTGTTTGGGTCACAGGTGGAGTAATTGGCGTAAGTCTTCAGCACACGCAAGTCTCTCAAAAACCTGAATAATGACAAATTAGAGGGGGTTTTTTGTTTGTTTGTTTTTTAAAGAAAATAAGACTAATGTATTTTGATCATATCACTTTGTTCAAAGATTTTCATCACTTGCCTCTTGCGGGTAAGGCTAGTAGTCATGCCCAAATCCGAACTGAGATCCTCATCTGTAATGTTCAGAAGGAGGTCTCCGTCCACCTGAAGTTCCTATATAATAAAATCACTAACATATTAATCCAATTCAATCCAATCTTATTTATAAAGCACATTTAAAACAACAGTCCCAACCCTCCCTGTTCTTAAATCCATTCTTCAGGACCCGCCACTAAGCAGATCTACAGTAGCTCACCTCGAAGGAACATATATTATTAAGAGATCGGCAAGATATGGCAGTGCTGAGGTTAAACTGAGCTGTGAGAGGAATGTGTGCATAGATCTTTAATCCTTCTGTAGGAATGTTTTACTCACCTGAAAACGATCACAGTAGGCGCTGAAGCCAATCTGCTGCAGCCACGTCTGCACTTCGCAGGTTTTCCAGTTGGGCACACTTGACAGGATTCGTTTGGGCACTTCTTCTCCCATCATCTTCAGTGCCCGCTTAGCGAGGGCACACACTGTGCCATTGCTGGAGTACATGACGATTCTTTTTAGGCTCTGCACTGCACCAATCTCTTGAAATATCTGAAAAAGGAGGAGAAATTTGAACTCAGCCACAACATGTTTAAAATTGAAATTAAATAGTGAACGGCGGTTGTACCTTGGTGTTGCGCTGACGGGACTTGATGCTGGCCTCAACACAAAGGTAAAAGGCTGCAATGCACTTTCCCTCCACTCTTGTGCCATCCAGTAATGGCAAAAGGTGCTGCAGATCAGATGCGGTCCTTCCCTGCATGCTGTCTGCACTGTCCAGTAAACTGCGGGCAAAGTCGTCCGGATCCAGAGATGCGATGAACGGCTCCACCAGTTCCAAGGTTCCTGATTTCACCACCTCTTTCTCAATTTCTCGGTTTGCAGCTAACACAGTTACAGCCAAGCAGGCGTGGAAACGAATGAGTTCATCCTCTTTGGAAAAGGCCAGTGGGAAGAGCCACTCAGCTGCTTGTTTCTCGATCATCCAGCGCTGGCAGCAGTGGCCCCCGTACATTGCACAGTTAGCCAGTGCCACGGCACAGTGGCGCAGCACGGTGGGGTCTGTACCTCGGCACCAGAAGAGGAGGGTGTCCAGGGCACCGTTAGTGATGAGGTGGATGGACGTCTCCTCGGTGTGTTTGAACATGTGCTCGAGGATGCCGGAGACACTGCGAGCCAGCTGAGCATCGTCCTGCTGACGAGTCAGGTTGAGGATGACCCCCAGACCCATGCGAGCTACATAATCCCTGCAGACACAAGTTTGGAATATGGTAACGAGCACTACATACAGACTTCATACTGTCTGGTACAGTGATTGACAGCCCTTTGTAAACTGACTGTTGAGTGAATGAGGCAAAGACACTGGATATAATAATCAAACTCATATTCTTTAGTTCCTCTATATAAATCATACGCTTTCAGGTCATCCACATCCTCCATAAGCCTTCATTTTTATGCTGATAATATGGCGATGTGCTGCTCTGCACGTCCTCCTAGCTAGGCTACGATCAGTTTGTAATACAACATGTTTGAAATCCTGATAAAACTAAACTGATGATGTTCACAAATACAAAAAGTACTTGGGAATTATAGTTGATGTCACTCACTTTCAGCAGCAGCTGTCTGTCCTTTGAGGCAACAAAGAGACTTACTGCTCCCACTTTCATGTCAGCGCTGTTTTTATATATGCATTTATCCAATAATTGCAAAAGCTTGATGCTGTCTATCACGGAGCACTAAGATTTATTACAATCCTTAAAGTTCTCACCCACCAGTGCGCACTGCCTCCTTGGGTGGGACGGTCTCCTTTGCCATACTATGACTCAACCACTGGTGCATTTATATTTATTTATTTCTATGATTTACATTTCCTAAAAAAAAAAAAAAAATGTGGGAAGTTATTGTATTCTGTCCCAAGACTCGTTCCTTCTGTCTGCCCTGAATGTGTCCAGGAATCGGCTACAGAATCAACTAAAACTAAAACATGAGCTGGTCCCACTAAAAGTATTTCAGGTGATTTTAAAGGGCCTGGAAGGCAGTTGCATCAGGCTGTGAAAACAGAGGTTTCTGGCACACTTCTGGCACTTTATTTGCTTCCAAGGTGCATGGAGACACTCCAGCAACACTTGTAGTATAAAGAACTATTTTATTGCTTGACTGATGCGTTTCGGCATGTAGCCTTCATCGAGGTCACAGATGCCAAGCAATAAAGTTATTCTTTATACAACAAGTGTTGAGCTTCAACCTCTTTAGTTGCTTCAGGTTGTAGATGCTTTGCCTGAATATGACCACCCCTGTTTTTTGGCTCCAGGCGAAGACTTTTTCTGGCACTTCACTGGCACTGACATTCATAAATTTTGGTTAATATTGTGTTTGTCTTTTTATCACTTGAGCATTTGCTGCAGTTATTTAGTGTATTTGTGTGTGTGTGCTCCTAGTTTCTGAAACAACTGGTGATTGTGTTGCTGTCTGAGATCTCAAGTCTCATCATACTATCTATATATATATACTGCATTTTCAAACATTTTATATTAAGTACCGATAACTAGAATACTAGACAAAGATGCTCAAAAAGTGATTATTACAAGTCTATGAATAACTTGTTTAACTTGTTGAATAGACAGTGCGCAATGTGGCACAATTTCAGCAGAAACTGAAAATTAGCGGGGGTCTACTGTAGCGTTACACTGCATCACACTGTTACACCATACCTGTTCTCTGAGATCAGTATCTGCTCCAGCAGTTTTGCAGACTCATACGTGATCTCCACGGCAGGCGACTGCTGGAGTTGAAGCAGCAGCTCCAGGCCTCCATGCAGCCGGATCCTGTTACATATCTCCTCGGCCACCTGACGACCCACGGTGGGTAAAACCCAGGCCTCCTCCACCAGCTGGAAGATCTCCGCGATAGCCCTGCGGGTCTCATCTGAATCTGAGGTCTCCTTGGATGACTTCAGCCTACTGATGGCGGAGCGCAGGGCGGGAAGTGACGTGTCCAAGACCGCCTGCACGTCGGCATTGATCCCCGGAGAGATGGCCCTGGGGTCGCATCCGGAGCCGCTCCTCCCTCGCTGCAGCCGGCTGACGTAGTCCGGGACCGTGAGCCGTTCTGAGCTGAACATGATGGAGAAATGTCGGTAGAGCCTCCACAACAAGAGCGACAGGGAAAAAAGCATCTACCGGTACAAACAAGCTTGATCAATGTGGATGCGTACTCCAAACAAAAGTGATGTGTTCACTTGGGCCTGTAATCCGTGTTCAGCCTGCTGACCGCCTTGTAAACAACGCTGACTGTTGCAGATGATGTGTCAGTCAGGGCCTCCGTTATAAATCAAAGTGGCAACCTCTCTCTGGGTGTCGTCCCCGGCAGTAAGCCACTCAAGACTCTCGAGCAGATCTTGAGCAGGTCAGCGGGTGTTTACGTTTCACAGCTGCTCCTTTGTCTCTCTCATCCCACCAACCAAAAGGCACAATTTGTAGAAGTGGCCTTAAAAAGGCAGCACACACTCAGCGCACAGGACCTCAAACTGAAAGACAGGGTAGCGCTACCTCCTTGTTTTGCCAAGAAGAATAGTAATGAACTATTGTTGTCAATCTCTTCGCCCGCATTCATTCGCTGCGACTTGCCAGACAAAGAAGATCTGTAGTTCTCATAGTTTCCCTTCCAACGCATCCAGCGCACTACAGCGGCTTGTTTTCTGCAAAAATATCAAATGTGATGCTCCTATACCGCAGGGCCTCTTCACCTGACATCCTTCGGTCACCATCCGCAGGCTGTCTGCATCTTCAAAAGCTTCGCACCGCCCACCGGCCCCGGATATACTGTCAAAGATGTACAGGAAAAGAGGCAGCACCGCTCCTCATCCTCTCCGCTGTCTGCATCGCAGCCGGTCAGAGCATGCGCATCGTTACCAAGACGCTTGTAAACATGCTTGTAAACACGGCAGGCCTTCTTAGTTACGAAGAAAGAATTTTGAGAATAAAGTCAAAATTTCAAAAGAAAAGTCGAAATAGTATTTTGCGAAAAAAAGGCGAAATGTGGAGATTAAAGTTGTTCAAGTCAAACAACTGCCACGCCACGTCTGCTATACCCTCCAGAATGTCCTGTGTTACCTGTATACCTCAGAATTGGTTATAGTAACAAGGACATTATTTATCTTTTCATAATAAACGCGATGTAGTATTAAGTAGGATAAGTATGAGGACGTTAAAGATATGGCGCTTATCGGCTCAGAAGGAAAAACCACACAAACTGACAGGTGCAAGGATAATATGGTTGCACCTTCGTGCAGTGCAGGATATGTTGAAACGACACACTAAGACAGCTGATCAAGTTGTTTTATCTACCCAGTTTTTCTACCGAGTTTTTTCTCAAAATGCACAATTAAATTTTTTTCAATGTGGCCCTAGTACTCCTTTGTACTCTGTGGGCGGAGAAAGTGTGACATAAATTAATATTCACATTTTCCCCATTTTATGTCCTTTATTTTACCACTTATTTATATAAATTTTATTATTATTATTTTATTAGCAATTTTTTTATTTTATTTCTTCACAAATAAAATTTTAGCCATAAGAGAAAAAAATATTCATAACCATATCAAAGACGTATCTTCGTGTTCGTGTGTTTTCAGCACAGCTGGTATTTGTTTAGACTCTTTCTCTTCAGTTACTTCCTCTAAACCATGAACGAGTTTATTAGATCCCATTCCTACTAGACTGCTCAAAGACGTCCTTCCATTAATTGATGCTTCAATCTTTGATATGATAATTCTGTCTTTATTAGTTGGCTATATACCACAGGCTTTTACGGTGGCAGTAATTTAACCATTACTAGTGATGGGTAGATGAGGCGTCGTGAAGCGTTTCGACACATTGCCAAGCTGTATTGATACTGTATCGACACTGTGTCACTAAATACTGACACCTGCTGGAACTTGAAAATCCCTACAAGTAACCTATTTGACAGACTCAACTGACAATGATGTGATGACCTAGTGCAGGGGTCTGCAACTCACAACACTCAGTTGGACCCGATTTCCACGTTGAAGAAAACACAGAGCTGCAAATGCATCACCCCCCATCCCCCCAAAAAAACAGCTTAAATGGCAAATGCTTCCACGAGTGACGCATATTTTGGGCTCTCAATACAGGAGAGGGACTCTTGCAATACAGTGGTACTTCGAGTTACGAGCAGCTCCACATACGAGCATCGGCTCGAGCAAAATTTCTGCTCTAGTTACGAGCTCGGCTCTGGAACGAATTAAATTAGTATCTCGAGGTACCGCTATATGCGTCACTCGCGGAAGCCCTGCAAAGAGCCGCAGCATAATAACGAAAGAGCCGCGTGTTGCTGACCTCCGACCTAG
>VOQJ01037579.1:1708-15608 GCA_015052665.1 Apistogramma diplotaenia | reverse complement strand
CCAACTAATAAAGACACATTGATCATATTTAAGACTGAAGTATCAATAAATGGAAGGACGTCTTTGAGCAGTCTAGTAGGAAAAGGATCTAATGAACACGTTGATGGTTTGGAAGACGTAACGATTGAAGTTAACTCTGAAAGATCAATTGGAGTGAAAGAGTCTAACGAATATCCAAAGAGTATCCAAAGTTGTACTCAATGAGGATGTTAACTATTAACAAGATAATCAACCTCACTGGGAGCTGAGTTTAGACAGCCAACAGTGTTGGCACATGGCATTGAAAAACATAATGAAGGAATGATATCAAACTGTTACAGCACTTTCAGAAACATTTCTACTGTAATAAAACGTATTCCCCACTGCTGTGTAATCTATTAAAGTAAATGTAAATGGCTCTGATGTTGCTCTGATTAATTCTCCATCTTCTCTCAGCTTCACGATAGTTTTTCATTCACAGTCTGCATATCTATCTATCTATCTATCTATCTATCTATCTATCTATCTATCTATCTATCTATCTATCTATCTATCTATCTATCTATCTATCTATCTAGACAAACACACACACACATTCATATATCTTTGTGTTTGACTTTCAGTGGTTTAGGTACTGATTATTGTGTCTGTTCTCTCTCTGTCTTTCTGTGTGTGCGTGTCTTTCATCTAGGATGAGTTCCATCCATTTATTGAGGCTCTGCTGCCCCAGGTTCGTGCCTTTGCTTACACATGGTTTAACCTCCAGGCCAGGAAAAGGAAGTACTTCAAAAAACATGAGAAGAGGATGACTAAAGAAGAAGAGAGAGCTGTCAAAGATGAACTGCTGGGGGAGAAGGCAGAGGTGATATAACTGTGGAGTATATTAAATTACTCTTTCTTTTTAAAAATCTGATTATTTTGTTAACTGTTAAACTGGAAATGTCTACTTTTAGAGAAAACTGCAGCATACTCATATTATTTTGCATTTTACCCCAAATGACAATAACTCAAATATGTTTGGTCAAGGCAATACTCAGTTAATTAGAGTCTGTTTATTTTTCCTTTCCTAGGTGAAACAGAAGTGGGCTAGTCGTCTTTTGGCTAAGCTAAGAAAGGACATTAGACCTGAATGCAGAGAGGACTTTGTCCTGTCAATCACTGGGAAGAAAGCTGCCTGTTGTGTCTTGTCAAACCCTGACCAGAAAGGCAAAATGAGACGCATAGACTGTCTCCGACAAGCTGACAAGGTAAATTAGAAAACTGATTTGTACTGTATTTTCTTTTGGCTAAAGAGACAGAAGGGCAGATTTTTTTCTAACCCTGGACTAAAATTTTAGACTTCTATTCCTGTAAGGCTAAGGTCTGATTTAGACTTCGGTAGCAAATCTTTGTAGAGCCTTAACTTAACTTAGATTAGTGGCTATTGTTGTCGCCAGCAATTATACTTGGGCTGGTGTAGTATGTGCTAATTACCATGTGGGTACGGGGGTGTTTTACATGCACTGCTGGTCGATAGAAACAAATAAAATGCTGGGACTTTTTTCGTCCTAGGTTCTCTCTCTTTGTTGTGTTTTTTTAGGTCAAACATACATCTTGTTTTCTCCACTTCTTTGTACCTTCCTTCCTATTCATTCCGATAGTTTCAGCAGTCTCCCTCCAGGACACTTGTGGGTCTTTATATTTGTGCTATGATTATTATTGTTTATATTGAGATGATGATTGTTATTCTCTCACTGATAAATCCAAAAACTGTGGCTGAAAGGTGGCCAGAAATGCACGGGATGAATCAACAGGACTAATCGCAATTGTTGTGGACTGTTTTAATGTGACCTACGTTACATTTCCAGGCAGGTGCACGTTTCACCATAGTTACACTGTAGGGTTTCCGAGGGGTTTGCAGTTACAATATAGGTAGAGTGTTGCTGAAGCATAAATCGCGAGTAAATACTAACAGGCTTTACAGTATATGGTGCTATTGTCATGGCCTGGGCTGTTTGCCCAGCTTTTTGTGTTTGTTTCTTGATTTCTGGTTTTTGCTTTTGTGTTCTTTTTTATCCTGTGTTGATTCCCTGATGGCTTTTGGTTTTGATCTTTTCTCCTAAGCCTCCGTCTCCCCCTGCGTTCCTGTGCCTCTCTTTGTGTTTCCCTGTGCTGTGTTCCTCTGTGCTGTCCTGTGTCAAGTCTGCGTGGTTTCATGTACTTCCTGTTTTACTTTGAAGGTGTCTTGGTCCATGTGTTTTGTATTCAGTTTTGCGTCCTCCCGGTCTCATCGTGATTGTCTTCACCTGTTCTCTCTGCCATGTTTCCCAGCTGTTCCTGATCCTCTCATTACCCTGTGCTGTGTTTAAGTCCTTGTCTCTGTTAGCTCTGTGTCGTGTTGTCGTCTGTGCGCTCCTTCCATCGTGGTTTCCCTCCATCTGGTCCACCTGTGTCGTATCTCCTGGTTCTCCCTGCCTTTGTTCTGCCATTTAATAAACACCATTTGTTGAAGTTTACCCCTGTTTCCTGCCTTCCTGCGACCATCCCTCAGGCTTCAAGCCAGCGGTTGATCGGCCGGCGTTGCGCCTTGCTGAGGCGCCGTTGCGCCGGGCTGAGGATTTCACCGGCTCAGCGGTTAGTATTAGCTTGCTAATTAGCATTAGCATGCTAATGCTAACACGGCGCACTCACGCGCCACGCTGAAATTTTTTTCTGGCTAGAAGCCTGATCCCTGACAGCTATTTCGTTGTTTCCTGCGTGGTTAGGGTCACAAATTTCACCCTGATTTTCAGTTTTTAAAATTTAGGTTTCAGTTAACAAATGACGAAGACGAATGTCAGACATCTGATGTGGACTAATTCAGTCTAACTCAGTGACATCACTGTGACTATAAGGCAGCTGGAGTTGAGTTTCTTGCTTACCGTGTGTAGATACTGGCTGGCTGCTGAATCAGTGCTGTCACAGGGTTTTAAAGCTGAATTTTCCTAATCCACATTTTTTACATTCTGGTATCCAGTCTTTCTGAAGCATATTTCCATGTTTTTTTCAAAACATATTTTAAAAATTTTTTCCCCAAAGTTCCCACTGGGCCAGAAAACTAACAAAAAATGTTTGTGACTACGCAAACCTGTATCATGCTTTTGTTTTTCAGTATTTCACATAAAACATGAGCCTAGCAAAGAAATATGTCTTTGGGAAAACAATGCATGTAAATGTGCAAACTGCCATTTGTCAGATCACTTATTTATATAGCTAGTTCACAACAACAGGCATTGGGAGTGCTTTGTCAGTCACTATAAGATCATAGGGCAAATGCCAGCAATTATGAGCAAGCAACACTGATCTCCAGCACAATCAGGTTTAGAGAGGGTCAGAGATTTATGTGTTTATTAAAAAAGGTCAAAACAACTCAAAGGTTTCTCACAGTAGCTGAATTTTGTGGTTAATTACTAGTTTTTTACCTATTCTAGACCAACTCTTCGCTTTACACTATTTACAGGCTGAGCTTCAGTTAAGATATTGTCTTATATTCTGTAACATTCATCATCATGTGGTGACTGCAAATACTTATAAATGTAAATGAAAATATACAGTTTAGATGTTTATGTATTTGTGCTAACATTCCCATCCTCATTCATCGGCACCAAAGAGTAAATGAATTTAATATTAAACATTACGTCTCTCTTTTCTTAGTGCATATTAATAAATTACTTAATGATTGCTCACAGAGACCTGGTTGCAGCAGGATACATATGTTAGTTTAAGAGTCAACAGTCCTGAGTCATACGAACTGTCAGAACGCTTGAAGCACTCTGGTAGCAATCTTCCACTCCAGCTTATCAATCATCCAAAGACCCAGACAGAGCTTTCATTTGTTTGGAAAACTAACTCTTAGCCTTGTCCAAAATCCAGACCCAGTTTATATTGTTGTTATCTATTGTCCTCCTGGTCCTCACTAAGAGCCTCTGTCTGATAGCTCAAGAGTTTTTATCTGATTTAGTGCTTAGCCCTGATAGAATCATTGTTGTAGGAAAGTTTAAAATCCATGTAGATTTTGAAAAGGAAAGCCTCAACACTGCGTTTCATTTTTATTAGACTCAATTGGCTTCTCTCAAAATGTAAAATGATCCCACTCAGTGTTTTAATCACACTCTGGAGCTTGTTCTGACATGGAAAGAAAAAAGAACATTATTCCTTAAACCGTCTTTTGTCTTCTTTTGTCTGATCATTTCTTAATAACGTCCACTTGGTGCCACGAAGTGAAATCAGCTGAATGTAGCACAAATGTTCATGAATAAAAAGGCATTTTTGATCATTTTTTTTCCTTCTAGTCATAATGAAGACAATCATAGAACTTGAATATCACAAGTAATGGCACAATTGTTAGTTTAATGACTCTTATGTGATTACAGAATTTAGTACAGTTGTGCATTTCATTGTAATGTTACTTTGTAAAGTGTTACATCCAACAATGGGCATAAATTCCTACTGCAGCTTGAACGATAATATGATGAATGCATTTTTGTTTCCTTGCTGCAGAGTGTTTAAGTCAGAAAAAACTTTTTTTCCTCCCCCAAGGTGTGGAGATTAGACCTGGTGATGGTTATCCTTTTTAAAGGAATCCCACTGGAAAGCACAGATGGAGAACGGCTGGTGAAAGGAGGCCAGTGCTCCAATCCAGTCCTCTGTGTCCAGCCTCGACATATCTCTGTCTCTGTCAAGGAGCTCGACCTCTACCTCGCTTACTATGTTCAAGAGAGAGGTATGCATCACACACTTTGACATTACTCTTCGTGTTACAGCAGGCCTTTGGTAAGAATTAGGAAAATATCTTGTTGTAAGAGTTTCTTTTCTCCTTTCTTTCAAGATTCTGTGTTACAGGTTTTATTCAGTAATACTTTAAATGGCAGTTATTCCCTTTTAACATGAAGCTTTTGTCCTTAGCAGATGACTATAACAGAATTCGTTTTTATGATTTCAGCATGTCCTGGTAAATCTAAGTTTTTGCTCTATAAAATGATGATTTCTTTTTTTTATACTGTTCTGTAATGTCTTTACAGTATGTGTGCATTTGCACACCTGCCAAGTCACATGTGTTGAATTATTTGACAAGAATGAAATCATGTATTAACCATGGCCAGAGCCTGTGCCCCTGTGCCCAAATGGAAAAGAAATTTTAAAAAAATTAGTTTAGCATATGTTTTGTAGCTCTTATGAGACTATTTTGTGTCTATAATTATACTATAATTTATAATAAATACTATCATGCACAATACGAATAATGTACTTATATCTATATTTCTTGGTTTAAAAAACACTGGATTTGAGGAGATGAGCTAAGTCTGACTGAGAAATTGACTAGTTCTTATACAGTGCTTTTGTACTCTAGCTGAGCACTCAAAACACTTTATACAACACGTTTGCATTTACCCGTTCACGCACATTCATACAATCACTGCTTTCTATTTCAAAGTGCTTTCTATCCAACATTTACACACATTCATACTCCAGCAGTTGCACTGGAGAGCAACTTGGGGCTCAGCATCTTGCCCAAGGATACTTTGGCATGCAGACTGGAGCAGCCAGGAATTGAACCATCAACCTTCCAATTAGTAGATGACCTTCTCTACCTTCTGAGCCATAGCCACCCCAAATAGTTTCAGACTTGGCAATAAAAAGTCTTTAACAAAAATCATACCACCAGATCTACATAAATACTTAATTTGTGTTCAGAATGACTTGAAATAAGTGAGTGAGTCCATAAACTCAACCGGAAGGTATTTACAAAGGTCAGGTTTTTCAACCCCAGCTATCGCCATCTGGTGGTGTTCAAAAAGAATGCAGGTTTAAGGGATTTCTGCGATGGCTTCATATTTCCAACCCTGAACCTAGATTCATGTTTTATACGGCCTGTGTTAATAAATTATAACATGAAACATAAGACTTTTAAGACATTTATGTGAAGCATAAACACTTACTGATAGATACAATTGAAATTTCTTGGTTTGTTACTTTTGTGGATTTAAAAGCAGTTTTTAAAACTATATGTGTGGAAATGAAACAGCGGACACAGAACTCTGCACTGAATATTTTAGTCCTCTCTAGTTCAAAACAAGTTATTGTAAAACTAGGTAATTGAGGAAATGGTGATTAAACGGTCTTGTGCCAGTTGTGTCATGCACTCTACCCATGCCAGAAGTTTAAGCTCTAACATGCTTTTGTTAAATTTATTATCATATGATCATGAATGTTGGCTGCAGCTGTTGTAGATATGTCCATAGTGCTGCATTTACATCTTCTAGTAGACTTAGAGGTTATGCCACGTAGTCTCATATATAAAATGTTTTGAGATGACTGTTGTGATTTGGCGCTATATAAATAAAATTGAAAGAAAGGGGAAAACAACTTGGTAATCAGCCATGGAGGGTCTAGGTTTCTCATTTAGCCATGATCTTCTCTTTAATGTCAGCTGCTTTCGCATCCAGTGTGCGTGTGTGTATGTGTGTACATTTGTGTGTGTAATCACATAAGCACTTGAACATAATATCAAGGTAATAATAGCACAAGGACAGACTTACCCAGAGCTCAAACTGAGAAATAGTGAAAGAATATCTGGGAGAAAGATTGTTACTAAACACCAGCACAAAGTGGCTGGTGGACCTAAGAGCAGAACACAACAACTTCCTAGAGCAAGAGCCTGTCAACATCACAAAAGGCAGACATCTAACAATGAGTCTCCAGACTGAAGAGCAAGTACTGGGCAGCACCAGGACACTTGAGCACATGAGCCATGCCTGCTGGCTGAAGAAGCTAACAGCACTCCATGATTGCCTCCCAGCAAAGATAAGGTGAATGGTAAACAGACTGGTGCTTAAATAGTGCATTTCTACCCCACTTGAGCACTCAGTTCAATTTAGGGAATGCAGCACATTTGTGTAAAAGCAGCATTTTGTCATGGTGTTTCTAGACATTTCTCTAGGCTCTGAATGTTTGTGAATTCTACTGGGAGCTGCTGCTCTTTAATTGAGGTGTTCTATCTTATTGATTGGTTATGTTATATACCCGTGGGTACCGGGGAAGCATAACATGAGGGGCAACTGGATGGAGCACTCTCGAGCACCCCACCCAGTGACCAAAAGAAGGCTCAGTACTATGAACTGTCATTTGGCACATAAGCACACAGTCATGACCCGTTCCCCCAAGGTGCAGGAAAGCAACCTTCTTGTCCACTTCTGAAAACGCCGATGTTACAAGCAGCGAGCCAAGGGGATACAAGAATACCCACCCCAGCTCATCACCTCTCACCGAGGGCAACTCCAGACACTTTTTTGTTTTTGTTTATTCATAGTTTGGATGCCTTTAGTATTAATCTACAATGCAGACAATTTTTTAATAATCTCCAGACTTTTAACTGGTACCGTATAGACTTGGAGGTCTTTGTCCTCCAAGCTCGGGTTCACTACCATAGGGACTGAGAGCTTGAGGGTCCTGTGCAGTATCTTAGCTGTTCCCAGGACTGCGCTCTTCTCGACAGAGATCTCAGATGTTGTTCCTGGAATCTGCTGGAGCTATTCCCCCAGTTTGGGGGGTCAATGCGCGTGCGAGTGTTCCGATTACCACGGGGACCACTGTTACCTTCATCTTCCACATCCTCTCTAGATCGTTTCTTGGCCCTTGGAAATTCTTGAGCTTCTTGTGTTCCTTCTTCTTGATGTTGCTGTCACTTGGAATTACTACATCTGTCACTACAGCTTTCTTTCTTTGCTTGTCCACCACTGCTTCGTCACCCATTTGTCCGTCTGTTTCTGGAAGTCCCACAGGACCTTAACTTTGTCATTCTCATCCTCAACCAGCCTTGGGGGCCTTGGGACTTACAAGTCATACTCAATGTTTCTGTCTACTATTCCAGCTACTTGGATATGGTGTTCCATGTATGCCTTTCTTGCAGCCTTCACATGGGTGGTGTGGTAGACCCCAACCTCTATGGATCTTGTGCTTAGAGCTTGTTCCTGTGTTGCCACTATTAGTGCCTCTGTGCTGTCTTTCAGTCCAGCTTTGTCTAGCTATTTGTAGGATTTTTCAATATCAGCCACTTCTTCTATCTGCCGGTGGTACAGTACATGTCATGCAGGGGCATGTCCTTCCATGATGGCTCCTCCTATTGTTAGTTGGGTTCCTGCTGCCTGAGGTACTCACTAAGCACATGATCCGTTGTGACAGTTATCTGATTACTGACAGGCATAGGTGTTGATTGCCCCGATCTTGTTTTTCCTATTCAGCTGACTCCTCAGGACTTGCCTTACTCTCTGCAGGTATTTGGCAGTCACAGTCCATTTACCTGTGGGCATCCAAGGTATATATAGCTATGCTCAGTGTTTGCAGTGTTGCCTTCTGGTCGTGCAATCCCATCCATTCTGACCTTCCCTCCCTTTGTTACCATCCTTCTCCACACTTCTCCAGTCCGAATGGCATTCCATTTTCATTGTTGTAGATCCTGGTGGTGTGGATCAGTGAATCGATAAGCATACAGCTCGATATCATCCATGTGGAAGAGGTAGCTAATGGTTGCTCCATTCTGTAGTCAGTATCTGTATAATATTCCCCAAACTGGCGGAGTGCTTCCAGAAGATTCCAGGAACGACATAGCACGCAAATGAACCTGAGTGACATCTCCTTCTTGATCCATAGGGTTTAATATGATTTTGTCCCACCCTCTGCAGCTATAACAGCTTCAGGTCTTCTGGGACAGCTTTCCACAAGGTTTAGAGAAGTGTTCGTGGGAATTTTTGTGAGGTCAGACACTAATATTAAACGACAATGCCTGGCTCACAATTCATCCCTAAGATGTTGGATTGAGTTGAGGTCAGGACTCTGTGCAATCCGCACAACTTCTTCCACCCTAAACTTGCTCATCCATGCCTTTACAGTCCTTACTTTGTGCAATGGTGCAATGGTGCAGTCATGTTGGAAGGGGCCATCCCCAAACTGTTCCTACAAAATTGGATGAATTTATTTTTTTGTTATGCTGAAGCATTAAGAGTTCCTTTCACTGGAGCTACATTAAGGGGCAGAGGCCAGCTCCTGACAAAACAACCCCACACCATAGTTCCCCCTCCACCAATCTTTACACTTGGCACAATGCAGTCAGACAAGCACTGTTCTCCTCGCAACTGCCAGACCGAGACACGTCCATCAAATTGCTATCAAATTCCATGACGCTCTCTATGCACTGTTCTTGAACTAATCTGGAGGCCAAATGAAATTTGGAGGTCTGTAGCAACTGACTCTGCAGAAAGTATCTGCTGACCAAGTGGAATAATAAGTATTTATAAACAGGAATGTAACAGTTTTTACTGAGCTTTGGGGGAGGTGGGTGGGGGGTGGAATGAATAACTAAAAATACTTGGGTTTTTTTCTACCAATAAAAATTAAACAAAAAAATATTTACCCAATTATCTACATCGCTTGCTCAAACATCTGAAATCTGAAATCTTCTTTTCTCTCTCTCTCTCTCTCAATCCCAAATCCTCTCTGTCTCTCTTCCTTCAGAGGCAGATCAGAGCAGCAGTCCCAGTCGTACAGGTGTGGGTTCGGATCAGGAGGACAGTCGAACTGCCACCATGGGTAATGTAAAGTATATTCCATTACTTTTCCTCATTTTATTCACATAATAAGGTATATTTTGTGTACTGTCTAATGTAACAAAAGTTGCCTGTGTATATGCCAATTCCCCTGTCCTTTATTTACTATATTTTAACTGTTTCTGTCAAGTAATATGACCAATTAAATAAATGCCCTATATATAAACAGTCTCATCTGCCTGATGGGCTGACTGCCTTGACAGAAAGTAACATCAAATCTGCAAGAATATGCTGTATGTACAAAGTATTCAGACAGGCACATTGCCAGGATTCAGATTATGGACAGCCAGAATGATCTGAGCATAGTCTATTACTCAAACATCAAAATCCAAAGTGTAATTAGATAAATACCATCTTATTGGAATAATACCTGTCATGTAAATGAGAGAGGAAGAGTAAGAAATAGAAGGTTAGGTGAGCTACACTAACTTTTATCTGCAAAGAGGAGATAGACCTGGCTGCAGGCAACAGGGCGCCGCCATACCTCAACTCCATTCTGGACCTCCACAGGAAGTTGTTGTTCGATACCGGAAGTCACGTGACGTTTGTAGCGTAAGTGGGTTTCGTGCACCTCGGTAGATTTAAAACAGTTAAATCCGACGACTTTTTTTCATTCTTAAAGTTCGTTAATATAGATTTTCCGAGTGGTAACAAATAAACTGGATATGGGTAAGGGTATTTTTTTGGTTGATTAATACATGGATCAAAACCAAACCACTAACATCAGCAATAATAACAGAATGCTAACACAAGAAGATTAAACGACCCGAAAATGTAAATTAACAACCTGTAAAAATGAAATAAAGGACTTCCGGTGAGACAGCGAACAAGCATGCACGTCTGAATTGCGAGCACCGACACGCCAACAAGAAACTCCGGCATAACTCGTGACCCAACTATATAATGAACACGATCTGAGAATTATGACTGGAGACTCAACGAAGAGAAAGAAAAGAACCCCAAACTCACAAAGTAAGGCAATAAATAACGAAGAAAAGGGCCAGCACCTGAAGCTAACATGGCTGACTCCGCCATGAGTCTGGAGACAATTAGCATGCAAATACAGAACCTACAGAATGCGATGAAAACTGACCTGAACGCATTCAAGGATGAAATAACCACCCAAGTACGAGAAGATATCATTGAGCTCAGAGAGGGCATGGACCAGAAGCTTGCAAAAATTACAACACAAATAGAAGAACAAAACGAGAAGAAAAACGCCGCCCTGACACGCACGGAGGAAATAGAGGCATGGAGCCTTGAAGCAAATGGTGCGTTACAAGAACTAATACAGAACCAAGAGCTGATAATGGACAAGTTAGACGATTTGGAACTAAGATTCAGAAGGAGCAACATACAGATCTATGGAATCCCAGAGGACACGGAAACTAAAAGCGACTCAGTGGCACAGTTTGTAGACGAGTGGCTAAAAGAGGAACTCTCAATTGATTCAGATCTCCAGATCCAACGAGCCCACCGGGAACTTGCCCCAAGACCCAAAGTGGGCCAACCTCCCAGGTCTATTGTCATAAACTTTCTACAATTCACAGTAAAAGAGATGGCTCTACAGAAAGCATGGGCAAAGAAGCACATCGCACATAATGGAAACAAAATCTACTTTGCCCACGATTACTCTGCGAGGATGCTGCAGCAACGTAAGGCCTATAAAAATATAAAAAAGGTTTTAAAGGCAGAAGGCAATCGCTTCCAAACGCCTTTAAACAAGATCCGCGTCCACTGGTCAAATGGAACTGAGACGTACGGCAGCGCAGAAGAGGCAGCAGTGAAACTGAGGAAGAGAGGATTTGAGGTGGAGAACCCGGCGCCCGACGCAGGCGGCTCGACACTACCTAGAAGAATTCAAATGATGAGGAACGCAACCTGGAAACCATCCAGAAACAACCACGCCGTAATCGCCAGCATGCGCTCACGGGATCGACTACAGGAATTTCAGCGTCAGTAACACGAGGGAGCAACATCTAAAACGATCGAGGTGATCTATAAACTTCTGGAGGAGAATTACAGCCCTTTGAGTGTTTTGGGGTTGATACAACTAACAAGATGGTTGGTGTTTAACAGACTGCAATTCAGTGACTGTACTAGTATGGGTAAGTCATCCCTTAGCAGGTGGAATCTCACGACTAGGTGGGGGCTCTCTCTATACGAGAGGTTTTCCCCCTCAAGGCAGGAAGAGAGTCGACAGAGGGTGTGGGTGGTTGACATCTCTAGTTGGAAGTTACTAGTTCTGTATATAGTTAATGTGTGTTGTTAATAAGTTCATGGACAAATCAGCTAGTTGAAGTGGGGAGAAAACAAAAATGTGAGTCAGATAATTAGAAACAATTGCTGCAAAACAAGAAGTTAAACTTATATCCTTAAATGTCAATGGCCTGGGAAACCCAGTCAAGAGATCCAGGGTCATGACCAAATTAAAAAGGGAGAAAGCACAAATATATTTCCTACAAGAAACACATTTATCTAAAATTGAACATGAGAGGCTCAAGAGATTTGGATATAAAAATATCTTCTATAACTCACACACAAATACCCGTAAAAGAGGAGTGGCAATATTAATATCAAATGTTGTTAATTTTGAATGTCAAAAAGAAATCAGAGACAAAGAGGGCAGGTGCATAATAATAAGGGGAAATATTGGACCAACTAAGATAACACTAGTGAATGTTTACGCGCCACCAGAAAGTGATAAAGGATTCTTTAAATCTTTACTGGATACAATGGCAGTTGAAAGCAAAGGAATATGTATATGTGGAGGAGATTTTAATCTGATAATGGACCATAATTTAGACACGACTAGCCATAGGAAACATAAGAAACCTGTAACGAAATGGTTTAAAAACACAATAGAGGAAATGGGGTATGTGAACATTTGGCGAGATCTTCACCCCCTCAAAAGAGACTATAGCCACTACTCCGTAACCCACTCGGTTTACTCAAGAATTGACTTTTTTTTAATCCAGAAAGAGAACAGGCACAGAATACAAGAATGTAATATAGGTGTGGCTGACGTGTCTGACCATAGCACTATTCATCTTAGGATTCAGCTGAACACAGAAAGAAGAAATACAATATGGAGACTGAATACTGCTATTCTAAATAATCAAGAGGTGGTCAATTATATAAAAGTGGAAATAAACAACTATCTGGAAGACAACTGCAATGGGGAAACAGACCCAGCTATAATATGGGACGCCCTGAAAGCAGTCATACGAGGGAAATTAATTGCACTTACCAGTAAATTAAAAAAGGAGAGAGAACAACAGTATGGGAAGCTTGGGGAGCAACTAAAATCTCTAGAACAGACACACAAAGGAAAGGCAGACATGCACACTCTAGAACCAATGAATACATTGAGAAAGGAAATTGAGTTACTCCTTTATGAAACTGAAGCAAAAGCAAAATATTTAAAACAAAATTACTATGAAGCAGGTCCAAAAGCTACAAAATTATTGGCGAGAAGGCTAAGAAAACAACAAGTAGATAGAATCATCAATAAATTATATGAACCTAAAACACTTAAACCTAAGAGTGAGCCGGAAGAAATTGCAAACATCTTTAGAGAATACTATAAGGAATTATATTCACAAACATCGGCTCCTTGATCAAGGTAGACGCATTGGACCTACCCTCAATAGGGAAAAAACAAAATGAGAACTTAACAGCCCAGATAACTATGACGGAAATTCAAACTGCTATTGGGAAACTTAAATTACACAAGGCACCTGGCAGTGATGGATTTCCAACAGAGTGGTATAAAAAGTTTGAAATGCAATTAACGCCACTTCTCTATACCACCTTTAATTGGATTAAGACCAACAATCATATCCCTCCCTCCTGGAGGGAAGCGATAATTATGGTCCTCCCCAAGGCACAAAAAGATAATAAATATTGCCATAATTATTGGCCAATCTCCATTCTAAATGTTTATTACAGGATTTATTCCTCAATTATTGCGACTAGACTCCAAAAGCTGGTGCCAGATCTGATCGATGGGGATCAAACTGGTTTTGTTGGGGGGAGACAAACACAAGACAATATAAGAAGGACTTTACACATTATTCACAAAATACAGAGCCAAAAGCTACCAGCAGCATTAATAAGTCTAGATGCTGAAAAGGCCTTCGACAGAGTTGTTTGGGACTATTTATATTTAACATTGGAAAGATTTGGTTTTGGAATGGATGCCATTAATTGTGTGAAGTATCTCTACAGCAGGGGTGGGCAATTAATTTTTACAAGGGGCCACACGGGAAACCGGAATTATGTCAGAGGGCCAGACAAAT
>VOQJ01037575.1:0-13249 GCA_015052665.1 Apistogramma diplotaenia | reverse complement strand
TTTTTTATTGTTTGCTTTATGACGTTGTGAAAATGAATGATACTGAGCTGGAATATTTAATATGAGAAGAAATTGATCATGGCCTGTGATGGCAGGAGTGGGTCTCAGCCTCGGCCCCTATTGGGGGGGCGGGGGGGGGGGGCTGTACTAGTACACAGTGTACAAACTAAAGGTAGTGGTCAGATACTTACCGGGTACTCTTTAGTCGCAACGATGTATTGATGGATGCATTAAAGTTTCTGTCCTAACAGTGTCTCCAGATGAATTACAGACACCATGACTGCATTGAAGGTAAGTGCAGTAATTTTATGTTTTGATCAAATCTATACAGATTCATCTGCATAGAGGAGGTCAGAAGGTAAAAGAGTCTAGTAATGACAAGCCTCCATCCATTTTTTGCTCCCATTTAGCTACAAGAACATTAATCAGGCCAACACTGATGTGGCACGATAAGGCCTGTCTTGCAGTCAATTATAATTCATCCCAGAGGGGCTGAATTGGGCTAAGGTCAAGTCTGTGTGCAGCAAGTTCTTCCTAAATAACCTGTGTGGACTAACTGGATCAGGTTTGGGGCACAGTTATGTTGAAAAACTGTCCTGACAAAAATGAAAGCACTATGATGTCAACAGCACTGCTGCATTCAGTATGTCCTAAGTTGGAAAAAGGTCCCAGACCTGTGTGCATACTTTTGTCAAAATGGCACATGATATAAATCAAATTAACAAATTTTCAAAATAATATATAAATTTGATCTTGTGTAATGGTCTTTTCACCCATGTCAACAGAAACCACCTGTCTTCACAAATACCTGACTACAGAAATGTCATTGTTTCCTTCTTCTGCCCTGGATTGTGTTCTTTCCTTTTCTTACCAGCAGGGAGCGCTGTGCGCCTCTGTACAGAAGAGCATCAGACACCGAAGACGTGCCGAAAATGATCGCAGTGCACTGGGAGGCACCACGCAGCCACACAGGGAAGTGGCCGAGCTCCTGCTGAGCGTCGGTGCAAACGCCCTCTTCCACAGCAAGTTCGATGTGATGAACGTCAGCAACGCTGAGCTGAAGATGCTGCTACAGGTGGATGGAGGGAGGGTGAGGACGGAAACAGAAAGACTGTGAGGGAGACACAGAACAGGAAAGGGTAAAGACAGTAGAAGAGAGCGAGGAGTCAGTCAGAAAGACAGATAAGGGATATAAAGGATATAGAGGCAAAGTGGGGTGAATACAGATATAAATGAGGGTGAGATAAAAGAGAGAAAGAGACATGATGGGAAGAACAACGCAGGCAAAGAGGGCATTGTGAAGGGAGGTGGGGGGACTTAATATGGAGGGACTGAAAGAGATATAAGGACATAAGGGGAAAGATAGGTTGAGGCATGCAGGGAGGAGGACAGAAAACCTGAGACAAGTCAAGTTAGGTCATCTGTGTTTCTGGCAGCATCTCAGACACAACATTTTGGTGCAAGGTTATTAAACAAGATAAGGGAACAGGAGACATTGAAAAAAAGACAGAAAATGACCAAGCACATTTCAGCCAAGGCAAGAGAAAAAAAATTAACACGGAGAGGAGAGAGAGAGATGGACAGATAGATGAAGGCGAGAAGACAAGGAGACATGGATGGATAAATTAGGGGCCTGTAAAAGAGGAGGGAGGAAGATAGATGGACAGAGATTACAGGGACAGCAAGACGGAGAGGAGGGACGGGGAACAGGAGGAATGATGGAGGGAGGGAGATTAACAGAAAGGCTGACAGAGGAGGACGAAAAGTCAGGGAACTGTGGGATTGCAGGAGCCAAACATGTTTGCATGGCCCCCCTGTGATTTCCCAAATACGTCTGATGTTTTCTAAGTGTGACTAGCGAAGCCCCAGTTTGACTGGTGTTGCTATGGTTTCAGTAGCCATGCACACTGTTTTTTTTCCCATTTCACAATAGACAGGATTAGTCTTTGAAAACATGAAGAATTTACTCGGATAATTAAAATAACAGAAACATGATTATGGATTACATTAGACTGGTTGAACACATTTGGATATTGTGAACGGCCCACATGCTCGCCCGCCAAGGTTTTACATAATTGAGGTGTGTGAGGGCTCTCAGGCGGCACGTAGGAGGCTCTAGTTACCGCTACATAACTTCTCTCTCTTATCAGGACTCTTCAGCTAGCCGGGCCGGAGATAGTAGGGCCCTGAGCAAAAACAGTTGGATGACCCATGTGACACCGCTGCATACAGCTGGGCATTGATACGTGTTTATGAAACATAAACACCCACCATGAGTCTGAGAAGTATGAATCACTGTGAGTTGCACATTATACTGACATGTGTTCATCGCCTGAAGTTAACTTTGAAAAATGTAACTGTTGTAGGGGATGTTTTTTGACATAAAGCCATAAAAATGTTTTCATCTAAGCCAAAGGAAACGGACACCTTTCCTCTCTCTTTTCAGAAGAGCTGCGCTGGATGCAAATAGAATAAATAATACAATGAACTGAATGGCTTTTTTCGGTTGGAAAATCTCCCATTTTTGCAAAAGAGAATGTCATGCAGTGAATAAAATTCCTTCTTTCAGATGCTAGTTGCTGCCTGCTCCTTATAAAAAGTGCTGTGAAAAGGTCCTCGCCCCATTCCTCATTTATTTATTTTCTTGCACATTTGTCACACCTAAAAGTTTCAGATAATCAAATGAATTGTAGTATTAGACGAACATAACCTGAGTAAATACAAAATGCAGTTTTTACAATGAGGATTTCATTTATTGAAGGAAAAAAGCTGCTCGAACCAAAAAAGTAATTCCCTCATGAACCTAATAACCGGTTGTGCCACGCTTGGCAGCAAGAACTACAATCTGCAACTCTGCGCAAAGTTTTTCCAACTGTTCGACTCCTCAGATCTGTGTATCCTTTGTGCAGATTTGTTGAAAAATCTGCATCCTTTCCTAAACTTTTTCCCAAAGGGTAATTTTCCAGTGTCATATGCTGGACACAACAGGCCCCCTGCAGAGATCCCATGTCCCTGTCCTGACTGGTCAGAGCCGTTTTGGTGGTACAAGAAAAACACATCATCAAGTAGATAGATAGTAGTTTTGAACTGGGGGCAGATTGGTCTGCAGATTATTAGTGAATGCAACAGAAGTCGCGCCTTGTGTGTTTGCACAGAAGCAGGTACTGCTACATCTACATAATCCACGGTGGTGGGGTTGTCAACTTGTTCCACTAGCACCAAGACCACGGCACTGTTACATGTGAAAACACACTTCACCAGACTTCTCACATTATCTGCTGAGGTAATCATCAACAAACAAGAAACAAGCATTAAAACTGAAGAGAAACTAAAAACTGTCACGACACCAAGAATCAACGTTTAAGAATAATGTGGGGAATTCAGAAAGGAAATACCTTAAACAGCTGACAACATTCATTTAATGCAGCAATCTTTCGCCGACACCTGTGAGAATAAAAGAGCATCAAAAAATGTTAGCATGCACAGCTTAATCCCTCTTTCTTCTGTGGTTGTGTAACAGTCTGGCTTTGTTTCATTTTTTTATGGCAGCAAAGTGCTGGAGTGGTCCTTTGTGACTGTTATCTAACAAAGCTAGCCAACTGTTGTCTTCAGACAAGTCAGAGAACAGAGTGGATCCTGAGCCCAGTGGAAACAATCGTTGTGAGGCACAGTGGTGGGCAACGGGTCATAGCAGACCAGCAACCTGCAGCCAGCAGCCAGCAGTCGTAGGCCAACAGTTCGTCATCAGCCTGCAGCAGAGTGAGTGGGCTAGTTATGTGTTCAGTGCTTCTGAATGCTGATTAGGAGCTTGAGGGAGGTTAAACATGCACTGAAACTGTAATAATTGTAGATACTTTTGGTCAGCTCTTTTGGAAAAAAGGTACTATAAGAAACACAAAACTACAATTCGTGGATTAAAGAATGCAATAACTATTAAACACATTAAAATGTGACACTATGACGAATGCAATGCAGAGACAATGGAATAACATGCCAATCTTTCAGTGACGATTTCCCTGTAGTGTTTCTGACGATCTCAAGGTGACATTTAATTTAAAGTGAGAGTGAGGAAGCTTGTCTTTTTGGTTTAAAGAAAAAAAATGGGGAAGTGAAATCCAGCATAAAGCCCATCTTAGGGTTGAATGAGTAATGCTTGCAAAATATTTTCATCCTCAAAGATTGTCCTCTCTCCTCCAGATGGCTCTCCTATGTACCATTTGTTTGTGAAGAGGCTGTTTGGTTTCTCCGAGGTCTGAGCACTCTTCACTGCACTGGAGAGCATGTGCTACATTACTGATCTTGTGTTTGGGAGTTTTGTACTTGGGATGGACCAGTTTTTGTCTTAGAGTGTGACTGGGTTTGAAGTATACTGGGATGTCATGCTTGGAGAAAATTCTTCTGAGTTTCTCTGACAAACCTGCCACATAAAGTATGACGATGTTGTTCCACTTGTCATTCTTTTTTCTCCCTGGTTTAATCTTTCCTGTGGGTCTTGGCTGATTTGGTGAAAGCCCAGTTGGGATGGGCTTTCTTTACATGTGTGTGTTCCCGTGTTCATGTGTTTGTTTTCCATCTGCCTTAGAGGGAACACCTTCTGCCCAGTGTTGCAGGGTCCTGATCACCCCAAGTTTGCGTTCTAGTCGGTGGTGGGAGTTAAAGAGCAGGTACTGGCCCGTGTGTGGGCTCCAGGTAAACGTCAGTGAAGCTGGTTCTGTTTGGTAAGGAGTCGTCTGCCTGTAGTCATTTTCTGATGGTCTCCACTGTCTCAATTGTGGGTATCCATCTCTTATCAATTTGTGTTATTGTGCACTGAAACTTTAAATAATTCTCTGTTTTTATTTATTTATTTTTTCTGTCAAAATTTGTGATGAATGACCTCAGACTGATGTGCCTGGCGGTGAACATGCATCTCTTCAGGTATACTGTAAGGCAAAGATAATAATGAAGCAATTACTGTAAGAGCACTTCATCTGCTCTTATCCGTGACGACCTATATCAAGCAGATAGAAGCTCAATGTTGCAGTCAAGGACACTCCAACAGAATGCACAACAGTTTATCTTCTCTGGATCAGACTTGACCTTTGTTCTAGCGTGCTCTTTCCCATCTACATATCCACCATATTATGGGTTTGATATTAAGTACAGCTGGAGAGATCATCATGTTTTTGGAGCGGAAAACTTAAGCCAACATCGAGGTGTCAATAACTGCACTTCCTCAGTTGGTCACTTGAGGCTGGCTCCAAAAGTGAGCAAATTTCCATAGATTCCCATATTTAAAATGTTCAACTTCACAGCAGAAATTAACATCCTGGTACAAAAATTTCATGACAGCTCTAATGGAGTGGATCTATATAATACAGTGCTTTGAAAACAGATCTCAATGGCAAAAAACCCCCCATGCTATATCCATACCGATATGGACTGGGTAATGTGTTTGGAATGAAAGGCTGCCACAGTGTTTGCTGAATTCAAACACAACCTAAAAATCAAAGTGAAAAAATGATACAGCAGGCTAGTCCATTTTCCCAAATTTCATAGCAGCAACTCAAAATGGTACTCGGTAGTTTGCATGGCCCCCCACATGCTTATATGCATGCCTGACAAGGTAGAGGCATGCTCCTAATGAGACAACAGAGGGGGGATCTCCTTCCCACCGATCTGGATCAGGGCATCATTAAGCTCCTGGGCAGTCTGAGATGCAACCTCACTGGTGGTGTCAGATGGACCTAAACATAATGTCCCAAAGGTGTCCTGTTGGATTTAGGTCAGGCAAGTGTGAGGACCCATCAATGGTATCAATTTTTTCATCATTCAGGAACTGCCTGTGTACTCTCACCACATGAGGCCGGCCAGAAAGAACCCAGGATCCACTGCGCCAGTGTAGGGTCTGAACCGGCTTTAATCTGTGAAAAACACAGGGTGCCAGTGATGGACCTGACAATTCTGGTATTTTATGAAAGTCTGGATTTCTCTACCTAGGCTGCTACCATTGTGGCCCAGCCTTGGATAAGCAGTATAAAGTGGATGGATGGAATTCATCTGGTTTTGAACCTGTTGGTCACAAACCCAATACAGCATCTATATTCTACATCTACTATTCTATCCAACTGACCTCCAATGTATATGCACCTAGCTAATCAGGCTAGCTAGTCAACACATTAGCAGACCATGCCCAATCCAAATGTGGCATATCAATTTGTTATGGGGAGCTTTGTCAAGTCTCAGCTTGGTGACTTTATAATTGATAGACCAAGCTGAATCAACAATGAGTTTAATGGAGGACAAATTTACACTGTGACAAATTTATTGGAGAAAAACGAAGCTCTGTTGGATGATGTCTCTTGTGCTATTTATTTATTTTTTGCTGCTTTGACTGTTTTAATCAGTCTCCTGTGAGCTCTTGCGTAAACAAACCAAAAAATAGCTGGAACATGAAGCAGTTCTTTAACAGTTCCATTCATAAAACAAGAACTTTGCATTCATGTGGCCTACAAAGATCTCCACACTTATAAGTCATTATGTGCAAGTGAAATTTATGTAAATTGTTTTGTACAGCAGCCAGTTGAAGCATTTATGTTCCCAGATGCCCTAGTGAAGCTCTCCAAGGGTCCCCAGAAATGACTGTCATTACACTGGGCAGCTACTAGACACCAACAGTCGGCCACAGTGGTGAAAAACACCAATGCATGCAGCTCTCTGTTAGCTAAACTCTTGAAATGTGTGCACAAAACGGCTCAGCGGGAGTGAGGGCTGATGCGATGTGTGTTCCTGAACAGCTGTCTTCCTCTGATGTACTTTGAGGACGAAAGCAGATTGCAGCTGACATGTAACTGACAAAGCAGCTCCAGACTTTTAACAAGACGTGGGAGATAGGATCACATCTGCATCTCACACAGTCTGTCAGTGCTTTTCAAATTTTATCCTTAAAAGCTTTACATGGCCTGGTAGCACGCTATGTTATAGGCCTCTGAAGGCTGTGCGAGCACTCTCATACCTTGACATCACCTGATAGCTGCCCCCAGGCTGTCCCAGAGCAACCAGGAGTGACTGCTGCATCAATCGGGGCCCTGAGGCTCAAATCGACCCGCCTGAGGAGATGAGCTATCCTCGAATAAAAGAATCACCTCTTAAAATGCAGTCATTTGAATTTTCTTTTGTCCAAAGATTTATGTTCTCTAGACAAAAAATTCACATAAGATTACTTATGCCCTGACTTTTTCCCTAGTGCTACCGCTTACATTTGTGGAGAAAATTTATTCCACCCCAGGATGAATCATAATGAATTTGGTCAGACATTTGGAAAACGTACACACTGTGCTATTGACAGTCACAGATTCATGACTAAATACTCCCAAAACATTCTTTTAGCAAACTAGCATGAAAAGCTAAAGCTAAATTTACACACATACATTGCATCTCTGAACTTTATCCAAGGCGGAGCGTGAATGTTTGACATAGTCAGAATATATATAGTAAGACTAAATCAGTATGTCTGAGAGAATAGCAGGTGAATTCATAGCTAACAGGAGTTTATCCTGTGGCTTTGAAAGTTACTAGAGCCACATTCGTGCCTTTCAGTGGTGGCAGATGAGATGAATCTCCTGCTGTTTGCTGCATGTGAGAAAGGGCAACTTTGGAGAGTTGTTTATCTGCGAAAACAGCTTAAAATTAAATTGCCTGCCTGAAATTAGAATGTTTGTATGTCAACATTTAGCTCCAAGGCAGCTCTTCTCCTGGCAGTAGACTCTTTAGGTGGCACAAATCCCCTGGAAGTACAAGTTCTAGAGCACATAATTACCAGGTCTCGGTGGATCTTAACAGGGTGCAGTGACTTGCAAACAGCTCAGTAAGAAATGCTAAAATCATAATAAACCACTGAGAATAATTCCAATCACTTTGTGTGACATTATTATGGAAAAAACCAAGTTGTCCGAGATGTTTAATAGATGCATCAATAGTGTGAGTTATCATGTCCATGAGACGATCAGAAAACTTGATCTCTAATACTGAACTTTAGCTCAAGGTTGCTGAGATTCACACTCATCCACGATTTTTAGCATCTGCATCTACGGTGTGAACATCTTATCTTTTAGAAAACTTGACCTCTGACCTCTAACCTTGACCCAGTTATGGCAAAAGAATGTTATCAGGTGATCTCGGGGTTACTGGCCATCTTTCATGCATGTTTTGGCAGTTTTGAGATTATACTGTCAACAGACAAAAAGGCAAAGATCCCAAAAAAAAAACCTTGGCCAGTGATCCCAAGCACATCAGAAAATCTACAACAGTATGGCTGAAAACAAAACGAATCAAGGTGTTCTCTGACACCTGTCAAAGTCCAGAGCTTAACTCAACTGAAAAGCCAGAACCTTTAGAGTGCTGCGCATAAACAAAACCTCAGTGACGCGAAGCAATGTTGCAAAGAAGTGTGGACAAAATTCCCCCACAGCGATGCAGAGACCGATACGGTCATACAGGAAAAGATTACTTCAAGTTATTGCTGCTAAAGGTAATTCTATGGTACAGGATTGTCTGTGAAAACTGTTTTTCACACAACTGTACAGTATGGCTTCCTGTGAGGGACAGTGGTACAAGAAGTATTTTCAGTATTCTGTTTATTAGCACTAATTAGCACTCCAGTTTATAGATTCAGCATGCTAACCGAGCTACTGCAGCTAGCATTAGCAGATGTCGCTGCACTCCACCCACCTCTGGCTCCAAGAAACCAGCATCAACTCTGAGGCTGTAAAGGCGCCGAAACCAGTGAGTAAAGTAGTGAGTAAAACCACAGCTATTTTAAATGTTTTGGTTTTATGTGCTTTTGTTCCCTTTTGTCGTGTTTCTTGTATTCAGAGTTGCAACTAATGATTGCTTTCAGTAGGTGATTTTATGCAGAATAACTGATGATGCATTAAAGAGTGACAAGCTGACAATTCAGTCTCATGAGGTGGGCATAAAAGGCCAAAATGTGTCTGGAATTGATCCTCTTTGCCATCAGTGTTCCCTGATCCCTCACACGATTCGTCAGTGAAACAGGCGGCAGACTATTGTAAAGGTCACAGGCTCTTGAGAAGAAAAGGAATCGCAGCAAAATCAATTATGCAGTATCAGTCCTCCCCGGCCTTGTGTCCTCTTGCGCCGCTACTCTCATTCACATGGGAACAATCCCTTCCAACCTGTTTAGAGACCATTAAATTAACTGGAGGCTGAATAGTGAAATGGGGCGTTTGGGGAGGGAATAAATTCAGCGTAAGGCATCTGAGCGTGCAGAGCAGAGAATTAAAATAATTCAATTATCAGAGGCTTTCTTTAATATGAGTCATGTTGCATAAAGCATGACTGTAATATTGATCCATAATGGCTCATGTTCCCTGCCACTGCTCCCAATTGCTGCGTATGGGTGTGTTTCGATCGGATTTTAATCTTTGTTTGGCATGAGCTAATGAGATTTCAGAGATAGAAAATGAAGGCTTTCATTCCAAAATAATATGTTTCTATTTTGGATATTGCTTGAAATTATCAAAATGTCAGACCACTTGGTTGATACTAATAGCTGTTTGGGGATAAACAGAGGTTTTAAAAAGACTAAGGCCTTTGGTAGAAGGCAGAGCTCAGTAATTTTCAAATGATGGCTCCACTTGTGTTTCCTACATCCCTGTAATCTTCACTTCTTTGAGCTTCTTGTGCAACAAACCGACTTCCTTCTCTTTCCCGCGTGCATTGAACGAGAGAAGTGTTGTCTGGGCAAATGATGAATGTTGATATTAGCAGCTATTGTATGATCAACCAAGGACGGCGTCCGCATCACTATTTTTTCTTTTAAAACAAGCAAAATGTGAAAAGCCTACGATAAAGACGTAGGTTGTCTCTTATATAATAATTCAGAAAGCACAGACTGCATATTTCTGCTTTGTGGGATCAGCTCCCGCTTAAAATTCTGATCCGCTTCAGCCCTCTTGCTCTCCCTTAAAAAAAAAAAAGTGGATGTGTGATATCAGCAGAATTAATAAGTAACACAGCAGATGTATAACTTACATTTACTCGCAAACAAAATCATATGCCAATTTATCCACGGCCCCGCTTCAGCGTGAGAAATGATGCAGGTTTTTCAAGGTGGTTTGCAGATGATTGCATATCAACATATTCAGTGTTTGTGTCAGAGAGGAGATTGTTATTCTGGGAGGCTTTCTGGAGGGTTTCGGCTCAAAGAGCAGCCTGTGCCTGGAGCCTGGAGACTACTGTGTGTGTGTGTGTAGGTGTGTGTGTGTGAGACAAAGTGTCTGGGTTCACAGAAAACCAATTGAGACACCTGCCGGCTACCACTGCCAGCTGCTGATAAAACGGGGAAAAGAATGTGTTGGGCCTCTGGCACATTTGCCCGCCTTTAAAAGGGCAGGAAAGGTTGGAGGAATGGTTACCTCGCCCACTTTTTTTCCGTTTGCTTGTTTTTTCTCAACACCTGATACCTTTACTGCCCCGAAAATGAACCCGATGAAATAAAAACACATTAAAAAGGCAGTCGTGCACTGTGATCACTTTTATTACAAAAAGGACGTCAGCTCCTGGCGAGAAAAACAGATCGAAACAAAAGGCTCCAGTACAGACAGGAAATAGCTGCATGAGTAACCGACCCACAGCTACAACATCAGGATTAAAGCACTTCACAATTTATCATGCACAGAGAGGACATTCTGCAGGAAGTACATGCAATGGGGAAAAAAAGGGAGGAAAAAAACACACACGCTACCTCAGCACAACATTGCAACATTTGCATTTTGTAGGAAAAGGCCACAGCAGATCACAAAAACGTCACATGTCGTCAAAAGGGTCACAGTTCACTTGTCCCGGGCAGGATTATGACAGACTAGTAGCGCAGCAAAATGTGTAATATCGAAGCTACGCTGGGTCACGGTGCAAAACACATTAGTTTTACAGTAAAGGCTGTAAAAATGTGACGTGCTTACATTCTTTTTGTTTTTGATGCAACCTGGAACCAGATGGAAACGTGTTAACCCAAAGCACGATCTTTTAATAAATGTGTCCAAACCGCAACTGTAAAAGACAGTAAGCTTAGAAACGATCTACATGCATGTGTGAAATTATTTTAAAAAATAGTGTTGCCACCAAATGCAAAATTGTTAAAGACTGCAGTTCTTCAAGTGGTCACGTGAGGCTGACTCCAAAGTGAGCCAGTCCCTTTAGATTCCCATGTTAAAATGCCCAGGTGTGCAGAAGAAAGATATTTACAGCCTCATACAAAACTATCTCGGTCTCTATAATTACTTTACTTCATCTCAAATGTACAACAGCTAGATTTTTATATAAATCAACTGTTTAAGTTGCATTAAGGCACTCACATGAGTGACTGCGGCCACTCTGAGTGATAGCTAGGCTTCACCTCAGCTAAGTCAAGTCACTGACCTGGACTGTGTTTGTACTGTTGGTGAATTTTGGAGCATTTTTAAAGCAATTACTGTGACAAATATGGCTTTCTGTGGACACAATGATACTAACAGACTGTCTAAGACGTCTGTGTTTAGCAGGTATCTGGATCTGTGTGATATACTTCACTAAGCTAGCTAGCCATGGTTACTAGCATTATTACTTAGCACTCCACTCTACCACCTGAATATGGATATTTCTAATGCCAAAAATACAGGATGATGATGACCGTAATGCCAAAAAGCTTAACTTTACTTAAAAAAGGGATGATGTGATGGTGATGCAGGTTAAAAAAAATATAGGCACATCAAAATTTTACAGCCTTTATTGCAAAACGAATACGTTTTGTTCTGTGAGCTAATGTAGGCATTACACACTCTGAAGCGATACCGGGTTGGGACGAGATCACGGAGTGCTGTCTCTCTCGCTCTACACATATATTTATATCTATATATTTATTTTTCTTTTAACAGGTTGTATGACATCTCTGTGAAGTGCAAAGACACCGCCGCGTCAGCATTTCCTGTGTCTCGGCTACCTACAATACTGTAAACAATCTACACTATAAGGCGCACAGTTGAAAAGTTGCCCAACAAAAGAGCCACATCAATTCATAAAGGGTCTGATGTGAAAATGCATCATCATTTTCATTATCAACACTCTGCGGATCTGGCATACCAACTGTCAATATACCAAGTGCAGGCAGTAAAATGCTGTTTGAGTTTATTTAAATGGACACTACACACACTCACACACACACTCACACACACACGCGCGCGCACAAACGAAACAAAACATCAAAAGACAGATTTATGAACCCATTTTCTTTCTTTTTCACATCGATCTTTTTTCAAATTAGGCACACGGTACAGCACAGTAAACTTTTTTTTTCTTCAATACCTCTTTTGGTTGTTGACATCTAAAGACGCGGACACTGAAGGCCCCTCCATGGCTGAAAGGACAAATTGTTTAGTTTGTTTTTTTTTACATTTTTTCTTTTTTTGATCACAATCACAGATCAGTTAGTCACTCGCTGCTGGCTTTTATCTGTCCAAACCTAAACATTAAAGGGAGCCTTCCACTGCAGTTTCCTTCTTTGTGATTATTAAACCTGCTTTATGATCTCAATACCAGACTTTTTTATGGCCTTTCCTTCCTGTGGTGATGCTTGAGACCATCACAGGATATCTTATACAATATAAGGCATTAAATTCCTCTTCGCCTGAATCGTACCACTCATAAATAGTCTCTTTGACCTTTCATGTCTGTGCATAAATCAGGAAAAAAAAACACACTAAAATGAAAGACCTTAAAGAAACCTTAACTTGTCAACCTGCAAATACTTTTTTCACTGTTTTAAACACTGATTGTCTACATTATCAATAAAAATCTAAGGGTGTAAGTAAACATGATAGGATGTAAACACTGTTAGTATCCAACTGGCTTGGATCTCAGAAGATTATTTGACCCTGTATGACACGAGAAAACAGTCCCACACATGAGATGGAGGAGGGGCGAGGTAGTCCACGAGACTCGATGGAAGGGACGGGGAGCTATGGGTGAACCCTAGCTGGCTCTGGTGCATCTCTCGGACTGAGGACCGTGTTAGTTTGTGGTTTGATTATTAATCTTCATAGGGTAGTTTGGGTTCTCTTGCTGTGGTTGAGAATTGCTTTGATTTGGCAGGGAGAAGCTGTTGAACTCATATCAACATCAATACCCTGTCAACTTTTGTTCAGTCTTAAGTTTCATTCGATTTTTTTTTTTTTAACTTTCATTTTCCTGGCAGTCTTTTGTTTGGACAAAG
>VOQJ01037570.1:7977-19855 GCA_015052665.1 Apistogramma diplotaenia | reverse complement strand
GATGCTGGCAAAGGCATGATGAGTCAATTATGTGAAATGTTTGTGTGTGTGTTTGTGTTTGTATGCATGTACCAAGTGTCTAGTCCACCGAGCCTTCTCTTGCTGATGGCCCCTGTTATCCATGCAGGTTAAATGCCAAAACGGTAATCAAAGTGGAATGGTCTCATCGCCAGCTTAATCCAGACTGGCACCAAGAAGCAGGCAATCTAAATGTTTTCACTCGCTGATCATCAATCGCACAGAGGGCCTCACTAAGACACACGCACATACTCGCATATTTGCACAGACAGAGTCATTCATAGCCGAAGATTAACTGTGATATGCGCACACACAAACACACACCCAGACAGATTTGTGAACATTTCCACCGAGTGATTATCAAGCGCATAAGGACATTTGAGAGTAGGGAGCTGGAGAGTCCAGCCGGTTAGTGAGTATTTGGCAAGCAAGGTAGGAAAACCGTGGTTACAGTCTGAGTGCTATTTCTCCATCGACCCCCAGATGGCTAATTGAGAAAGGTTTTATGCCACCATCATTTGCAAAAAAAGGAAAACATAACGCTCTAGGTATGACAAAAACAAAAAAAAACCTGCTAGGATGTGCTCTTTTTAATTAGCTTTACTTAGATAGTATGTTACTGTATTTTGAATTTAGAGTTCATGTTGCTGAATTGCAACTTAAGCATAATACAGGGACTTGCAGTACAATGCAGATTAGTATGCAGGGTCCACATTTATTGGCACTCATTATTAAGTAAGTTTGTGCTGCCAGCTTTCTTTCCAGCGTCAGCCATTCATGATCATATGATTTTCTACAACTTTCAAAATTTTTCAGATTACCAGCTTTAATTTCCTTTACCGCCACCGTGCACTTTTAGCTAGCAACTTCAGCTTTGCTATTGGTAATGAGTAAAGTATTGTTTATTTGTTTATTTAATTTTTGTTTGTTTTTCATCAACAGTAACAGTACACTGTTTATGGACATCAAACTATCCCTGAGCTAACCGAGCAGTAATACATTTACACCACAGTCCTGCCCTGCACCAGTTCAATGTAGCCTATCACTGCAAACTAACCAGTGTAGCCTGAGTTTAATAGCTTGTTTGACCTTTGAATAATATTTTTTTAAATTGCAAAATTAACAAGAGCATGATATGTACTCTTTTATATTTTCAATTTGTCAATTCTCATTTGTTGAGCAATCTTTACCCTTCAAAAAAATCATCTCTCATCATCTTTCTCTTTGCCATGGAAACCCATGCTCTGAAGCTCCTGGTGCACAGGTTTTGTGCTGATTTAAACGCCTGAGGTTTGGAAGTCTACAGTTATTGAGCATTGTAGATGCTCAGTAGGTTCTTCTCATAACCTCAGAGAGTTTTAGTTTTTTCATCCTGATACATTGTGAACTTCACAATATTTTTTTCTCTGAATGTATTGGAATGGTCCTGGTATCCCATCATTCAGTATTCCATCTGGTGTACAGTGTCCTCAGTAATTCTGCAGTGCACAGCATAGATTTCGTTTCACAAAACAATGGCACAAATTAATGCACCACATTTATAAATGCCAGAATGGCCATTGCACAAGAGCTATTAGTGACTGCCTTTAAGCTTACCTCGCTTAACCCATGTCTTAGGGAGCAGTGAATGAGTCAAAAAGAAGGTGCAGCATTTTTAGATGTTACTGACTCGACATATGAATGTATTAGAATAATTTATAAGTTAGTTGAGCAACACCACATTCACACACACCCCACCTCCAGCAACAGCTCCCTCCTGGTGTGCAAGTACCTCTGATTGGGAATCATTTCTCTCCCTCACTTGAGGTCAATGGCCAGAAGTTGAGATTTAGAGTTACTTGCACTGGTAAATAACTTCTTGCTTCCTGCTGTTTTTCATGGGCAACTTTTCAAGTTACCTTAAGGCTTTTCTTAGATCTTTCAAAGATTCATTGGCAAGAACTCCAACATAGGACCAAATGAAAAGGCATAGCAAGTCATTGAGGCCTCTGGGTTCCTGTTGCCTAACACTTAACGTCACTTTTTTTTCCTCCTTCTTCCCAGATGGTTTGATAGCATCCAACATCACACAGCTGCAACTAACAAGGACTCACACAGAATACGTTTTGATTTGTGTGGGAATGGAAAATGAGGTTATGTGAAAAGGCCAAGTTGGGTAATAAATATTGCTGGGAGTGTGAATATTGATGTCAGAAGATCAAAGAGTGTGTAAGGAAAAAGTATTTGTGGCATCTTAAACTTATTCAGAGGTATGTTGTTGGGTTTCAAATTCAAAAGAAAAGAAAGCTGATCTAGCAATCGTGTTTTGGTGGTAATTACCAAAAATGGATCCCCATTAAACTGTGGCCTCCCCTCAACATAGAGTTTCTTCCACTTTAAGCTATTTATTTGCTGCCAGTTTGGATACAACTGGCAGCACTGTCCTTTTCAGAGAGGAGAGAGGGTTCTTGGACACCACTGTTGTGTAGTGTTCTCCTGATGACGGCCCATTACACATTAACATTGGGCAGCATCAGAGATCTTTAGTTGCTTACTAGTTACACTGACTTCCTTTGTGAGCTACATGCCTCTCTCATAGAGTGATCTCTGTTGGTTTACCTCTTTGGAGGAGGATAAATGTGGTGTTAAATTTCCGCTCTGCTCCGACACATTCTGCCCAGCTGTGCATTGGTGGAATCCAAACTTCAGTCCAAACTCTTGAAAGACGGTGCTGTAATCTTTTCCAGCCCGATAAGCTTTAACACCTTTTATTCTCCGAAGTCCTCAGAAATCCCATGATTGATTTCCTCAAATCTGTTGTCAGGATAACACTGATAAATTCCTGCTCCTTAAAGGAAAAAGAAAGAGAAGGGTGCCTGCTCACACGTCATTGTCTTACCTCTTAACTTTAAACTGACTGCTAATCACTTGCAGATATGCAATATTGGACTCATTTTCCTCAGTAAATAAATAAGCAAATCTCATTTTTATTTATGTCTTTCTTTTATCTACTTTTAGGATTTTAGGTTTTAAAAGCTGATGTTATGTCAAATAACTGACAAGCATTTTTACTGCATCTGTAAATAGCATGTTGCCCTTCTTATGACACTTGAAGGCAGCAGCTTCTTCAAACAACCCTCTGAACAATGCGATTCTGGGTCAAGGCCGGTCGCAGTACTTGCTGTTTGTGCTACACTGGCAAAAAAAAAAAAAGTTTCAGTGAATAACAGTGTAATTTAGAGCCTTGCTGTTCCATTCATAGGTTAATATCTTGCAGCTTGGTTTCATTTCCACCAACATGACTATATAAAAAAAAATTCTTCTAACATCTCGTACCGCTCATAAAGGATTAGATGGGACAGATTTTTTTTTTTTTAAATGAGTACATTACTTTTCCTGGTTTTCCACCAACTGCCTACAGGAGATCTGACAGGACTTTGTCTGTCCGTACTAACATGCATCCATCAGCTGTGTTTAAAAATAGCCTTTTCAAATCCTGAGTGAAACTAGAACTAAAGCTGGCTGTGAGTATACACGCCTCTTTGCCAGTAGGTGTTTAAATAAGAAACACTGGCTATGATATCAAACTATTTAATACGTCTGAGCCAAAATCTTGAAGAATTGTAGAAAACTCATTCTGTGCCCACTAACATGGCCAGAGAACAAACATTTTCTTCCAAACTCGCTCATCATATGCACAGTGCTGTTTTTTTTTTCAGTACCTGAACTCCTTGCAGGGAGACAGTGACTCTGATCGAGGTCCAAATTGGTCTGACTGACCCATTTCTCTTTCCATTTTTATACTTTGAAAGAGCGAGAGTGAGCACGCAGTGATCACGATACACTAGGACAGAAAAGCCTCCATCTGTCTTCCATTTGTATTGTGACTGTAAATCCTTGTTCCCTTCTTTGAACAGCTTTATGTGGCTGACAAATGGTTTCTTTCTTTCTAAAAGTTGGTATTAATCAGCTGACTTCAGATGACTTGCATTTGGCAGCTGTGTACTGACATTGAGCAAAGACATTACATTTGTCCCTACAGGATGGCCTACCACCCAATGAAGCGCAGAGCTGCCAGTCGGTTTACTTGATTAGTAGCAGCTATCGCTGGGATCGGATGTTGAGATGCTCATGTTGCCAGAAGGTGCGTGGGCTGGGCCTTTGCAGCCATCATGTCTGCAATTTGAGAACGAGACATGGCAGATTGACCAGGTCAAGGGCAGAACCAAAGTACCTTTACTGCACCAGCTCTGTTCTTACTCGAGGGCCTAACCAACACTTGGTTGTACACACACATCCTCTCGTGTGCTTCTGCAGTAACTGGCTGGTGCACACACAGGTGGCACGCGCGCACACTCCAAATAACTGCACACCCTGCTGCGAGCCTTCATGGCTCAACTCTTTCTGCAAGTTCTGTCACTTTGGTTTGTCGAAGTGTTGCTGCAGGAAGCATGAAAGGGGAATCACCAGTTGTCTTGCAGTAAATGTGACAGAACTGTACACAAACACACACACACGCAGGCACACAGCAGAACTCACACTCAGCTGTAAGAGAGAGATGACACATTATTAAACCCTTGCGGTGGTGTACTAAGCCTCACCACCGTGTATAGCTTGTAGTATTCCAGTTTCTACTCCGTGGATCAGTGTACTGGTGAGCCAGAGGGCTTACAGATGGAAAAAAAGATGTATGTTCTATATGGTAATTCCATAGAGCATTCATTCAGGGTGAAGTCAACTGAAGTCAATGTATTAAACATGTATTCTTTTTAAAGGCCAGCAGGAGGTTACTAGTCCTGTTTCAAAAAGTAATCAAGTTGTATAGACATCTATGGGAAAGGAACCCTTTGGCTTCCTTCTTTTTGAACTTAACAGAGAAGACCTACAACACAAAAAGTCTGCCAGACAACACGTGTTTACATTCATACATGCTTTAGTACCATCGTGTGGAAGATTTCAGCTCATCAATTACATCAATTGAACCTTCAGAACCCTGACTGTAAGCATATTTTTGAAGGTAATCTATAGTAACTACATAAGGTAGCTAACAAGTGCACTAACCCACAAAGAAATAGAAAACAGTTTTCTGTATCTACATATTATGCTAGCTACAGAAATGTCATAGCTGTACATGCTAATGTACACGATAAAGCGCATGAAATACATTTTATTGTTAGAGCTTGCTACATGATATTTGCAAACCCGTTAGAGGAAGGACACATGTTCTGGGACACATCATAGGTAAGTGTAAATCCTCTGGTTTCATACGCAAAAAGAATTATTGCTTTATATTATTAGCTTGCAATTCTATGGGCATTTAAACGCAGCTAGTAGCTGGGAGCGCCAGCAATTCCATAGGTCTCAAAGGGCTAGGAACTCCCAGACTTACTCCTAGACTTACATGCATAGATAACACTATGTGGCTGTAGCTCAGGAGGTAGAGCAGGTCACCTACCAATCGGAAGGTTAGCAGTTCGATTCCTGGCTTCTCCGGGCTGCATGCCAAAGTATCCTTGGGCAAGATACTGTGCTGAACCCCAAGTTGCCCTGTGATGCAAGCGTTGGAGTATGAATGCGTGCGAATGTTAGATAATAAGCACTTAGCTTAGTTAAAAAAAAAAAAAACATGGAAGTGCTTGTATGAATGTGGTGTGAATGGGTGAATGCAAACGTGTTGTGTAAAGCGCTTTGAGTGCTCTGAAGAGTAGAAAAGCGCTATACAAGAACAAGTCCATTTACCATAACACTCAAAATAGTCCAGAATGAATGAGACCCGATGTGGAGTAAACATTTTTGGCCAATTTTCATGATGATTTTGATAAAAGACAATAGGCAATAGATAACAGATATCCACTTCTAGATTTTTAATGGGCTTTGATAACAGTAAAATATTTTTTCTGTGTGTCTTGGAGATGCTACAGCATATTACCCACTTCTCGGCATGCTTAAAACAAGCAGCAGCAGATAATTTCTCACCTTCAGCCACCATGACCATCTTCTTCTGCTACATGAAGTCTCTTTTGTGGTTTGCCTGTGCATTTCATTTGGAAAAAGGAGTTCTTAACTGGTCAATCAGCATGTACCAGCAGACTCCATGTAAGAAATACAGACATGTATACCTGGTATAATCAATAACCTCCAGCTCGTTGTCACTTGCCTCTGTCGTCATTTGTACATTGTGCTTGTACCTGTACAGAATGATAGAAACACATGTACACAGTGCCAGCAAAAATCTGAACACTGAATGGGTGTATGATCTTTTGATTAGTACTGTATATGTATATCTTCTTGGAAAGCTACATAAATGAACTACATAGAAAACTGTTCAGTTTTAAAGACAAACACAACCTAACCTGTAAACCTCAGGTTTGAGGTTTACATGGAAAACCATGTTGGATTTATAATTAAATCTACCTGCAGGCTGATCATTTAATCTCAACCTGCTGCCTTCATAGTAATTCATTTATATTTTAAACAAATATGTCTTTCTCTCTGTAGATTTTGTAAAAAAATGATTAACACCACCCACAAAACTTTAAATGAAAAAAAAAAGAATTCCACGTGAACTTTAGCAGTATTTGCCACAAATGGATTATCATCTTGTTAAACTACAAGTCTGTGATCTTTATTCTTAATTCTTTATTTATTAGTATTTAGTGGTGATAACTGCAAACGTGAACACAACATCACATTCACAAGGGGATGATGAAATGAAGATAATGTATATCAAAATATGCATATAAAAGCATATAGATTTTAATAATTGCTGTACTGTATGTGTGATTATGTTTATGTAAAGTTTTATTCAGATTGGCTCACCCATTAAGGAGGATATAGGGTACATACAGATATGTACATATAAATGCTACAATCATTATAGTAAGTTGTATCTACAAAAACTACAGTACAATACATTTTGAGGGGGTTGTATAAATAAGAATTTGATCCCTTTAACGCCATATTCATTGAGAACTGCCTCATGCCTATGGAATTGCAATTTTGTATCAGGAGACTGACAGGAAGTGGAACACTTCCCATTGATTGGTCAATGAGGCAGAGGACGTGTTCGGGCTGGCCAACCAAGTGACTGGAAATCAAGAGATCAAGTCTCTGTTTATGGGTCTATTAGTTTTATTCAGCCTGGAGTGGAGGAGTTCAAATACATGTGGGACTTGTTATTAATTGGGGCAAGAATTAAGAGGTGGGTTGGTTTGTTATGGTGAAGGGAGAAGTGAGTTGTCAGTCCACTGGTTGATCTACGTTCCTACCTAAACTGTGACCATGGGCTGGTGAGAAGAATAGGCTTTTTTTGGTTTTTAACAAAGACTTCCAGCTTGCTTGGACTGGATAATTGGGTTGGAAATGTTCTGGGGGGTATTTGAGTTCAATAAAGGATTTTTTTTTAATGCACCTGACCTTTAACAGAATGCTATAAGGTACACCAACAGTCGCCGCAGCTTTGGTCCAGTAATAATCTGAGCTCTATCTCAATCATCTATATTGGCAGTGATTATATCAGCCAGTGGTATTAATGTTAGAGCTATTAAAGCTTCAAATGGGAAAAACTCAGCTGATATCAGTAAATGAATGTTTATTTAAGTCTTTAATGGTTTGGCTGAAATATTTAAGACTGCCATTTTGATGTGCTGCTATTTCCACATCATATGTGCTTTTGTTGTCTTTCTGAACATAACATAATAGGTATGTCCTCAGTATCCTCCATTTTGACGTTATGTCACCAAGTCTCAAATCTTTTGGACATTGTACAAACCGGTGTCACTTGTGCATGTCAGATTGTGTGAGTTTGTTTTGCTTGTCCTCGTCCGTCCTTCCTCTCTCAAACTAGTTCCAAAGTGTCCCCGGGCTTTGAGAATCCTGGCAGAGATTAATCTGTGTTGTGTGTGTGTCTACTGAAGTTAACGCTGTCTGTCTCGAAAAGAACCTCTGGTCCCATGAGTAACCGCAGTGACACACAAAAATGTACACTCATCATCCTACTACCACACACATTCACACACACACGAAAATTCTTAAGGCATGAGTAACTAGGGTAGGAAGCATCGGGGGACGACCTTGCATCCAGAACTTGATGCCCCTCTTCACAAAGCATTTGTGTCCAAAAGCACTCTTGTCCTCCCTTACACCCATAATTCTTCTACCGGCTTCTTTAAGGGGACTCAACTGTTACTTGAATCTCTTTTTGAAATTTCTCCACTGAGACGTGTTGCATAACACTTGCTGGAACAAGTGGCTGCAGTGAGATGTATATAGTGGCACAGTTTGTTTCGTTTTCTTGGAATGTGCGTAATAATAGATGAGCGATGAATGATAATGGTGCATTATGTGGCCTCACTTCCAAAAATGTGGCAGTAGGTGCTGATGTATTCTCGCATTATAGAGCTTTTTACGTGACATCATTCTCATTCAGATCAAGGTTTTGTGTGCAGGTCGTTTGTTATATTGGCAAGCACTCGCCCTTAGGATGCACCGTTGGCACAGCTGTGAGGCCTTCTTGCATTATGTTCCTCTCTCTTAATGATGCAGATGATCTCTTATTCTTACCATTTCATTTAAGAAAATTTGAAAAAAAATATAGAAAAATTGAGAGAGGCATAAAATAATGAGTGATATTTGAATAAAGTGGATGGGAAGGACATCTCCCTTCCAACTGATCATGTGGCTAGAGACAGGTCATATATGTAGTACACAAAAGGCATAGGAGAAGAGAACTCATAGGCATTCATGGGCCCTTGAGGGACATTTAAATTCATGCCTGCACATTCAGACTTGAGATATGAAGCATCACACCTATGTTTTATCATCTTAGAAAGGTATCCCTTTACCAAGGATGCAAAAAACGAAGGAGAAAAACGCCGCCAGCATCTGAATAAAGCCTTATCCTCATCCCCCTCACCTCAAGCCTCCTCTCCTAAGCTGAAGTCAGGCATCTAACACTGTCAACACAACTGACAGCGAGCTGGATAAACAACAACAGCTGGTTATAAACTAACATTATGCCAGCTAATGTTAGGCTCGAGTATGCTAAAAAAAATCACACTTTGTTAGATCCACTTCAAAGAAAGTTTCTCTAATGCCAGCTAACAGCAGTGCTTACTGACAGAAAAGTTCAGCATATCCTCAACAGTTCACCTCAGTATCACTGTCATTGGATGGAAGTGAGCTTCACTGACTCGTTGACTCGTATCAGACTCCTTTCACAAACTTTTAGAGACTCCTCCAGACTAAATAAAGGTGGACGCGCCACATCCAGCATTGACAGCTGAGGTAAACAGCAGACTGACAGCCTACGCAGACAGGTGAAAACTCTGGGGCGGATCTGGTCTGGAGTAACTTTGCTATCCGAGTTCCCTAGAGATGAATAGTGGCCAGAGCTTTTTGTGAAAACTCAGGGGTAAAAATGTAGAATGACTGTAAACTGACCACATACACTTTTTACTTGCTGATTTATTGCTAAGTGTTGATAGTATTCAAATATAATGTGTATAAAATGTATTTTTTTATGTTGTGTCTTTGATCTCTCTTGGCTGACTAAAACAGGTGTGCCCTACAGTATAGCAGGTAGGATACGCCCTTCTCACGTCGGAGGGGTAAGGAAAGAGAAGTCAGCTGATTGCAATCTGCAATCTACTGACATCTAGTGGTTAATATTTTACACACTGACATTCTATTTTGATTTATCCCATTTTTTTCCCCTGTGTTGCACTCTTTTTTCCTAAATTCAAGCTCCCCTCAAGTTTACACTTTATTTCTCTGTGGAACCTTAGTATGACTGTATCTGTGAAAAAAGGTCACAAAGAGATGAAACCTCATACTTCTAGTATTAACATATTTTACTTTAATCTTCACAAATCACATGCATCATTATGCAACTTCTTTGTCCCATTCCTGTTAAAAAAAATTGAGAATAAATCCATACATTTGATTTAATCGTGGATGAGAAGTTTCAGATATATATGTATTTTTTCTCATAATGCTTCCATCTTCTTTTTACCAGCCCCTCACCCCACCAAGCTGATCATCACCTTTACTGAATTCACTAGAAAAGTACTCACCATCACATCTAGTGAGCTGAAAAATTACAAAATAAGATGTCAGCATTTGATAAATAGATTCAACTTTATTGTCATTGCACATATCCCTGAAAATTCTCTGTCTGATCATTTCTTAATAACATTTACATTTACTTTAATTCATTTCATAGAAGTGGGGAATACATTTTATTAGAGTAGACGTCTTTCTGAAAGTGCTGTAACTAAGTTCAAGGAGTGCAGAGCAGCTACCTAAACTCTACTTCATCAGAGATAGAACATCTTTTCAGTAGTCATTCTCACTGTGTAGAACTCTGGATACTTTGGCTCATCTCAAAAAAAGAAGCTTTAAATCAGAAGTGCTTGATTCCGTGATGTAATTCACAAATGTGCAGCTTAAAGCAGATAACTCGTAAGCTGGAGAGGAAAAGCATCACACTAACTTTGAATATCTCAATTTACTTTGGCAAAAGAGTTTGTTGCTGTATTAAAAAAGCCCTAGGACATCCTACTATCCCCTATTGAAGAAAATAAGAACAACCCCAGGTTTTGTGTCAGCACTGTAGCCAGGCTAACAAAGAGTCAGAGCTCTGTTGAGCCAAGCATTCCTTTCACTTTAATTAGTAATGACTTCATAGATTTCTTCACAAATAAAATTTAATTTAAGCAGTCAGCTGTTCCAAAATGCTGCAGCGAGAGTGCTGACAGGGACTAGAAAAAGGAGATGACTGCCCCTCTGGTTCTGCCACAGGTCTGTTCCTGTTAAAAATGAGTTCTTCTTTCTCACTGTCGCCAAGTGCTTGCTCATAGGGGGTTGTTTTGACTGTAGCAATAGTATACAATGTATACAGTATATATAAAAAATTCTAAAGGACTGACTAACGTCTTATCAATGATAAGTATTTCCCTTGTGGATAACAACAGAGAAACAAACCCTTCAGGGTCAAGAAGGGCATCCAGTGCAAAACTCTGCCAAATCAAAACATGTGAAGCTACTCGCTGTGGCACTCTTCGTGATAAGTGAGCAGCCAATAGCAGCTTTTTACAACAGCACTTATTTTGTTGCTGTGAGAAATCTGATTTGTCTATGCACTTAAAGTCTCATGCTTTACCCAGATGGTGCTATGCCTTGCTACTCTTTAGCTGGTCAAAATAAATCCTTGACACACTCCAACACTCGAGCACAATGTGCACAGACATCCCTCAGCAGATGTCATTGATCAAGTGTTGGAGAGACACTGATCTAAATATCTTAACTGCCAGTGGTAGGTTAAAAATTATCTGCCTTTTTTCCCCCTACCTTGAGTTCCTTCTACTCAATGCAAGTCATCAGAAAAATCATCCTTTTTGGTTAATTTGTTGTTGTTCTATTAAACAACACGATGTTTTGGCATCATGATAATTTCTAAAGCAGATTTAATTGAATTCAAAAATGCACAACACTCTCTAATACACATCTGCTATCATATCATCAGCTTAAATCAAAATGGGGGACTGCAGCCCCTCTAACTATGAAGTAATAGTCATCTCATAAATTGGAAGACATTACACTGGGTAGACTGTTTGTGAAATTTAAATTCTCCCACAAAGTCCACTTACAAAAGCACTTTCTTTCTCTCATCGCTTTGGTGTCTTTTCATATAAAATAATCACACGTCAGCATCTACTTTTCACAGAACCGCTTATTACATCATTCCATCTATACTTGCAATTTTTAGGTCTTATTAGGTTTTATGAACTCTGATAAGAAGAGAGTACTTCAATTTATGCTCACCCCCCCCCCCCCCTGGGTCAAGAAAAAAAAAATAAAAAAAAAAAAGAACAAAGCCAGC